>VZTT01008589.1:72002-118566 GCA_013400855.1 Buphagus erythrorhynchus | reverse complement strand
TCAGTTTGTGCCCATTGTTTCTTCCCATTCCACTGGATAGCCTTGAGATGAATCTGGATCCAATGGAAGTGTCTCAGCAATAGCACTCATTAAACTGACCTCTTAAGCTGGGGTGAGCATTGCCAGGCACAGAACAGAACAATCCCCTTCTGCCACTCAGTGCAACTGGGAGGCCAGGCCACTTTATTTTAGATACTTTAGAAGCATAGATAGTAATATAGCTTTAAAAACATACAGTGATCCTGACCTGCAGAGCTTAACATGTAAACACAAAACTACTGACAGCAGAAAATAGTCTGACCATTTACATGGGTTCTTCTAGAGCACATTGGGGATATCAGCTCAGGCTTAAACCCACAGAGATCCCCAACCAAACTGACAACTGAATAAAAAAACCCCTGACTGTTGTCTGAATACCTTCTCATTAACTAAACTCTAATCAGCCATCAGTGACGAGGTGCAGGGTTGATTGAGTGCCATTAATTATCAGTCCCTGGAAACGCTCTGAAATTCCAGATGTGTCAGTATTTTCAGCCTCTGATTCAGCTTTTATTGTAAAAGCTGAAAGGAATGCTCCTGATAATACCTTGGCTCTATGCACACACAGTGAACACAACAATGAAATAGCCACCTACTTTAGAATATGAACTGGTGCACACAGACATGCACAAATACATCCACGCTTCTTGGATGTGGAAACACACTTTAGATCATAATTGACATCAACACTTAAAAAGCACAGGAAATATATTGTTTTCCCCATTTCAGAAATGACAATACAACTTGCAGTCCTGAAGACAGGTACACATCACATTGGGACATACCATATACTACTGCTGAACAAGAGAAAAAATAAGGGCAAGCTATAAAATAAGCAAAATAACATTTTCTAGGCAGTGCATTTACATTACAAAAAAAAAAAATCCGTTTCTCTGGAGAAACAGTGTGGGCATTAATTAGGTCTGTTATACCTTCCACAGGCTTCAAGATTGTATTTTTTTTTAATGGCAATTATAGAGAGCATCATAATTACTTCCTGTACAGGTTATTTAACTGCAAAACTCCACTGATGCTTATTGAAACCTTTTTGCACAGCAAGGAATTCTCTGGGTTTTTTTAGTGCATGGGTAACACTTTTATTATCTACTCTTAAAAATAATAAAACTGTAAAAAGATGCAGTTAAAAGCCACGTCATGTCACTTGAAACAAGTTCAGACACTTTTGTCAAAATGCTGAAATATTTTGACAGGATGTATACACATGAGATACACTCGAGGATACCTGTAATAACCTTATAAATAAAGAGGCTTTTACTGTTTTCCAGCTTGTGGTGCAGTGTTATGAACTGCAATAATATAAAAATGTGTTGAAGATAATAACACACTAAGAGCTAACTATTTGATTCCTGTGATTCTATATGCAGTGCACTATTTGTTCTCCCTGGAAAGCCAAGAAAGTTGCAGAAGTGAATGCAAAATGCAATTTTTAAGAAAAATGTAAATCTCTGCACTAAAGAAAAATGTTACATGACATGGAAAGGCTTAGAACAAACAAGTGGTCTCAAACAATCCTCCTCTTCTCTAGAATCCTTATTTCTATGGTGCCCAATGGTGTGGGTAATTAGCCAAAGGCATGCCTTTCACTGATTTCACTGGGATAAAAACAAGTGCTTATGTTTATGGGCCTTTCCTAGAACAAGAGAGCTTCAAACATTAACACATACAAAACCAACTGAAATAGTTTTGCCACGTTTTTGGCAAATTCCAAAATTCTGAGCTTATGTTGCACAAATCAGATGGTGAGATTTGTATTTTAGGCTTGCTGTATCTTCCATCAATCAGTGTAGAAGCCTTTGCTGAATTTTAAAAGGCGGAGAACAAAGTCAGGATAAAAGGTCGCCATGACCCATCAGCCATGACAATTTCTACACCACAGAGAGAGGTTTTTAGCATCATACCTGGCTGCCTCTGAATCACCAGTTTAAATGACACTGTGTCCTCTTTTCAGCACAAGAGAAGTGGCAGGGCAATAGACCAGGTGAGACTCAAACTCAGGCATCCGGAAAAATCCCAGCAGAACTGAGCCAGCCCATCTGCACAGCCCATTAATGCCCCTGCTTTGCTCCAGCTGCTTGCCCTGGGAACAGGCACTTGCCTCCCTTGCAAGGCTCAGTGCTGAGCCCCAGCCCCCTCTGCTGCAGTCCAGACATTGCTGTATCCACAATGGTTGCTACCACCTCTCATTTAGTGTCTTTTTAAACCACCTCAGGAGGGGAGGAAGGTGACAGTGCTGTGTGAGGGCTGTGTCCCTGCCTCGCACGCTGATGGAGCAGCAGCAGGAGCTGCAACCAGCCCTGCCTGCCAGCCCCTCTCCTCAGCACCAACCTGACCAGCACTGAGACTTCACAAGTGAGAGCACACCTCTGCTGTGCTGTGCCAGGGCAGTGCTCTGTGCCTTGTGGCCAGCAGCAGCTGCTTATGGACCAGGGCACGGAGCAGAGCGTGACTGCATCCATGGCTCGTGTGGTTTGTCAGACCAGGGTCTGGCAAGCAGCAGTGCTGGGACTTTGCACAGCAGGGATGGCACCTGTTTAATATCCCTTAATCCTAAATAATCCAAGTGGATCTGTTTAATGAGTAAATTAGCATTCAGCTGTTCACTGACCTAGCCTTTTGCCTGAAACATTTAGGTAGAAAGTATCTTCTGTGGAAGATGAGACTGGCCCTGTGGAGCATCCTATGAGACACAGTGAAGTCAGGCTCACAACAAAGCTGTCAGCTGTACTGCTGACAAGTGCTGATCTGCTGTCTTGCTTGTGTAGGTCTCTAGAACCTGGACTTGAAGAGAAAAGTGCTACATTTTTCCTCTTTAGGAAGGTTACGTATTATTCATACTGCACTAATATGCAGGGAAATAAGTTTGCACAAACTTGTTTTTACTGCATTTCCTGTCTCTTTCCCAGTAGTAGAACTGCTACAATCTAATTTTTAACATTGTATCTCCTTCCTTTTCTCCCAGATCCAGACTCCAATGATTGCCCCTTATATCCCAAAAGAGACACCTAGGCCAACAAGCAATGTATGATCAATTATATGTGCTCCCAGTATTCTGAAATCTAAAACTGCTCAGCAGAAGTTGCAACTGTAAGTTACAATTCTAATCTATACAGACATGTCTGAGATACTAAAAGACAAAATAGCTGCTTTGCTGCTGGTAAACATACACCAAATTATCTCATTGGGGAATGGGGATGTGAAATGAATCACAGGTTAAGGCTCTAAGTAAAACTGTTCTGCACAATGCAATGATGGGAGAGGCATGCAAATGTCCCTCCTGCTGTCTTTCATAAGAAATGACCAGTCTGCCCTATTACTAAATGAACATAAAAACTGAGTTAGCTTTGTCACAGGATCTAGAGACATTACAGGTCTTACTTGAGGAACTGGAGTAAATGGTGGTGAGATTATATTGTGTAAAATAATTTTTACAGGTTACAAGATTTTTATGAAACATTCACACAAATCTGAAACTTTCAATTCATGTATTTTGAAGAAAAGTTTACTACTGGTGAAAAGTACTTCCACCTCCATCATTTACAAAACATAGTAAATGCCTTTGCTATTAGCAGAATCATTACACAATAAAGAGATGCCAATTTCTGAAGTGTTTACTGAGGCAAATCCCCTGCACTGTTTATTGAGAGCTGTTGTGTAAGACCTTTCAGTTTTGTCCATGCCTGTGTTTCTAGAAGCAATGGGAAAAAAACCCAGACATTAAATTTTATTTGTTTCACTCTCTACAAAAATAGAAGTGGTTCCTGCCCAAACTTTGGCATATCCTGAGGGACTGCAAAGAAACCTTGTGCCATCCATGCAGAATTTGGACAGAGTGCCTGAGGCATTTCCAGAGAGATCACCCAGTAAAGCAATTCCTGTTCAGTGCATTTTCCCTTTGGGAGATCCTGTAGAGGAGAAATCTTTTTCTGTAACACTAGTAAACAGTGAAGTCCTCTTCAGACTGTGCACTAGCTCTTACCCTGTGACCTTCAATTTTTACATAAACTCATTATTATATGGCAAAATCCCAGCTGGACAGGTGATGATGGGGAAGATGGTGCCAAAAATGAACCCTAGTCCCTACCTGCATTATTTCTATTCCATCAATAGCTGGGATTTCAGCAGAGACCACAGAGGAGATGAAGATCTAGACATGCTTGTGTCAGTTTTTCCCTATACTACTTTCACCCAACAAGAGGTATTGTGTATAATCTCATATACAGCTAGATCACAGAAAAGACTGCAGCAGGTCAGAGAACCTAGCCTGTTCAATTATGTGCTGTTTTGCAAGAAGAGAGTAAGTATTCTTGGTTGAGAAGACCTGTGTGAACAAAAATCCTATAATGTCTGGCAGCTGTTGTGCTCCAATTTGAAATTGTTTCAAAGCACTCTTAGAAGGCTTTGCAATTGAGGAATTTCTTCTGGGAGACAATAGCTTGGAGAAAATTTTAATTTTTATACCTCACTGAAATATATGTATCTCTCTTGACTACATGGGTGTAAAATAATTGTCACTTTTATGAAAACAGAAGTATTCAGTAACGAGGCAGATGGGTGGCAGTGATACACGGTCTAGAAGTAAGAAGATTGATGGGTATATATTTGTATATACAAATGCAAATCACATAGCTTGACTGTTCTACCATATTAGTTTCCATTTGTTGTAGCTGTACAACATCAAAGCAGTGATGTCTCCATATATTGCATTTAGTGGTAATGTAACGGACTACCAAAAAAAAAAAAAAAAAATCAAAGTGAGAGTTTCTAAGTAGTTTCCTGGCAATTGAGACAGCAGGCTCTTTCATCTGTGCTGTAACTGTGGCACTGCATTGATTTAAACTCCTTCTGAGATCTCAAATGCTTTTATATTCGTAGGTCTCACTGGCTGCTTTCTTTTTTGCCTTTTTTCCCCTTCAAATGATAAAATTCTAGCATTTAGCAGAATGCCATCTTGCTTCCCCAGAAGATGGAGACTTATTTCAGCTTTGGTTCTAAACTGCAGAGAATTTGTAAATAAAATAGCTCTCAAAATGCCATTCGATTAAGAAATTGGCCTTTGACTTCACAATTTCTAATATTCTGACCACAGCAAAGGGATAAACAACTATTATTCCTCTGAGATACCTGTGAGAGGGTTTACAATGCATTAAAAATTATGCTTTGCCATTAATTTGGTTGACTCCCTTTGAAATATTTTTACTGGTATGCTCAAATGGCAAACAAAAGGTTTACTATTTTATATTATGTTTTCAATTTTAGCATTAATCATCTTTCTGTAGAAGCTTTCTTTTTCTAATAAAAATATTCTTCCTGGTAAGTATTGAAGACATAAATTCACCTTCTTGTTGGAGAAACATTTATGAATGCCTGAGCTGTTATTTAATGTCTAGGTGAAGCTACTGCTTTCTTGATTAGGTTCTATTGATTAGGATTCTTGTGAAAAAAACCTGAAGCTGTGAATGAATGCAAGATGGCTCAGGAAGGATTCTATTTGTGCCCACCTGTGTATTTATATGAATTGCCAGCATTAAGAAGGCTAATTTTATTGTAGAGGGCAAGAGCATTATGATAATCTGGGTGAGGCATACACACAATTTAGGATTTACTCTCAAAGGCAACTAGCAAAAATTGACTTGACTAATGGGAGATCTTTCTGGTCTGTGCAATCTATATGCTGCATAGCTCTTGCCTATGGAAATGAAAATGTACACTTTCTAGCCCCTGTACAATAATTTAGATGTGCCCTGATCACCAAAGCAAAAAGCAGCAGACACTGCACAGGTTGTGTGACACAGTGCTCATAATAATGTGGCAAGAGCTGCAATGTGAGAGCATGCAGACAAATAAAATCTCCTGTGAGAGGCGTTTCTGTACCCACAACCTTCAGGACTCCAATGTCTATGGAAAGGCTGCCTCGATAACGATGGCTCCTCCTCCTCATGTCTCGTTGAACACCGACTTACCAGAACATTAAATGCCTAGCCAAAATTACCTTTCTATCTAATTATTACTTCTGCTAGAGGGTTGTAGGATTAAGAACATTAGGGGAAGTGGTTTATCAGACAATGTGGTACAATCTTGGGGAAAAAACCTTGAGACTCTGTTTTAAAGAACAAATTTGTGAAAAGAAAAAGCTTCCAAAATATTGATATAGTACAGATGGAATGATTTGATACACTCACATTAGCTGCTTAAATGACTCTAGAGATATAGGTTAGCAGATGGGATGTTACTTAACAAGTCTTCAGATACTGGATCGACGCAAAACTGAATTGGATGATAGCTGATAGCCTTTTTAAAACATTACAACTGAACTAATATACATGAGCTAATGAACTACTATTTGTTTCAGAGTCTAGTACAGCTTTCAGAAGGCAGTTTGAAGGACTCAAATATTACATCGATGAATTGTCTGACTTATGGGGAAAAAGCCCACCTAATCTTTTTCACTGAGTCCTAGACCTGAAGTCCTAATGAGTGGAGGGCTTATAGTGACACTTTGAGGGATAACAAACAGAAGAAAGATTCAACAATGCTAATAACTCCAGGCTCTGAAAAGCAGGCAACCATTCACATAAGGCTTAAGAAATCTATATTGAAAAAAATAAAAATCAAAGGACTGGATAGTCCTACGCCATGTGGGTCTCAGTAAGTCAGTGAAGCATTTCAGATATTTTGTTATACCTCAAGAAATTTCGTCAGACAACCTTGAGATAAATTTTTCATTCTAATCTAAAGTACAGGTTAATGCCAGTAAATAATGGAGCTCAAAATTACTTAAAAGGAGAAGGTCTCCAACCCATGCAAGACAAGCTTATGGGATAAATGCTGTATTTCCTGCACCAGCTTGGGTCCTCTCTACAATAGAACAACATAATGCTGACATGGTGTCAAGCAGAGCTGGGCTGGCACTTCAGGAGCATTGGGGCAGGGGCTGCAGGTATGGAAATACGGGTGCAGCAGCTGGGCAGCAGGAAGAGCCCCACAGCATGTGCTGAAGCCACAGCAGCCTCCTGACACAGGCTTACAGAGAAGCTTCCCCAGCACCAAGGGGATGGCTGCTCTTCCTGGCAGAGAGACCTCAAAGTACCTGGTTTTGGGAGCTGGAAGACACATCTTGTTCATGCAGTGCACTCCAGCAACCCTGGGCAGCTGTGAGTGGCCAACGATAAAGGAGGAGAAAAAAGTTGAGAATCCATTAGCCACTAATCAGATGAGGGCACGCCAGGAGATAAGAGCACTATAAGGGATCCTTTAGGAATGATATCCAATGCATTAATTCTTAGCCTACTCAAATCTGTTTTTCTTCCCCTTAAGTTCTCCACTGCCAATTAATGTATCTTTGATCTAAAGAGCTAAACTGGGTGTTTGGGAGTGGGAAACTGGTACTTATCAAGGGACCCTGAACGACGTTATTATGTATCCCATGTCTTTGAGAGGGGAAATGCAGAATAAATCAAGAATTTTCAGAAGGCTCCCTGAGGTAACTGTGGGTTTTTTCCTTGTCAACCACCCCTAGAGGAATGGTTATATTTCCTTATCTCACTAAAGCATTCTGTCAGTTCTTGGAACTACAAAGTGGACCTTTATGCAGTAGGTGGGCACACACACTGATAAAAGTGCTGATCGTGATCATCTTTCCTAAGAAAACAAATATGATTCCACATGCCTTGAGCATTGAGGAGTCTGGGAAACAGCTTCATAATCAGTCATTTATAGCAAATTGCATCATTGTACTGCAGATTTACAAAATGAATGATAGCTTTGAAAGCAGATGAACTAACTCCCCTGTGTAAACAGTCCAATCACATATAGAGGTTATACAACTATCTTTAAATACATGCTGAATATCACATCGTACTTCATTTATTAACACCCAAAGGTCTTGCCTCTCTCTTATAAGTATATTCTGAAAAATGAAATCCTTTGGCTCTCCCAGTGGTTCTGCAGCTGCTGGGACAGCACCACCAGTTGTATCAGGTAGATGTAGATTTATTTGACACATTTCCACCAGCCATAACCTTCAGCTCCAAAGAAATTTCTATAGCAGGTACCAATTACGTCACTCAGATCTGGTGGTTTGCTGATAAAAGTCATCAAGTAACATTACACAACAGTTTGCAGTGTTTTCAAGTTTTTGTTTTCTGAGAGCAAGCCAACAGGAACCATCATCTCTAGAATCGAGTTGGTCTGTTGTCCCATTTTCGGAAAGCTGTATTTGTCAGAGATGAGTGTAGTTCTAGGAAAGCATGCTTTTCAGAAAAGAATGGTGCTCTGAAAATTGTGTGGAAAAGAGTTTCAGAACTACCAATATGTGCTGTTTGACAACATGGAATGCAATGGCTCCATTTAACTTGAAAATGTCTGTTTTGCAATCCAAGTTAATTGGAATGAAAAGGTCAAAACCAAAATATGTTGCAAAAAGATTGAAACAGATTTGATTCACCCAAATAATATTTTTTTTTCTTTAAGTGTGTTAATTCCAAACATTTTTAGAATTTTGATTATCAGTCTAAACTGGAAAACTTTTCCATGCTTAAACTTCCCTGTGACAGAGTAACTATTTCCTCATCACTGGCAATATTCAGTCTCACTAATGCCTAACAGATCCAGGGTAGACCTCCAGTGTTCATCCCAGGACACTCTGAATCAAATACAGCAGGGACTTCAGATCTATTTTGATTAAATGACATTTGTCAATGAAAAACAGTTCCCTCAAAGAAATTTTCAACAAATTCTAATGAGAACCATCTACTGAGGGACATCCTCCTGTGACCAGAATTTTGAAAGCTGCAGACTTCTCAAAATCAAACAGAAAAGCAATTTTTCTATCTTGGAACCTCAATTCAATCCTGCAATGATTAACCCCTCATCCTTGTGAGTCTTTCCCTCTAGTACTCTCACATTATATTTCAGCTAAAATTACTTTCATCCTCTATCAGCTTGCCTGTACGAATTTGTGCAGCAGCTGCTGTGTCCATTGAAGAGTGAGATTCATGTGAACAAAATAGTTCTGACCCTGTGAATCCTTTGTGTCGGAGATAAAAACCCACTTCCACATTTCCTTAGGGATTGTTTTACCTATCTCCGTCCAAATAACAAATATCAGCAAGAAAAGCAGCGACATAACTCGTGATATTGAAGGAAGTTAAACCCTGTCTTAAATGTACTGCCAGCTTCCAAAATGCCAGCTTAGAAAACAAATGCTTTCTCTGTTTCTTTTGTTCTAATTGCATGGATAAGAGAACCCCTCATCAGTCAGATCAAGCTGTGTCAGGGGGGCTTGTGCTGTAACAGGAAAAAAAATTATTGCTCCCTCCTTCCTGGGCAGAAACCACTTATCTACCCCTGGGAAAATCGAAAAATCAGTGACCAAACTGCAGCTAGCCCAGCAGCAAGCTCCCTCTGAGCAGTGCATTCCTGCCCCAGTGTGGGCTCCAGGACCATGCCTTCCCTGAGCACAACCTCTTCCACTGCTTGCTTTCCCTTTCTTCCTTTCACTGCCAGGTACAGCCTCTGACTGAAAGATCAACAAAGCTGCTATGATACAAAAAGGAAAATTTCTTAAATGTTATTTTCATTGTATGACTGACCATGTTTCCAAGAAGAACTTCTCTGATGGCAGAGCTCTGAATGTTTTACATTCTCCCTTTTAGGAAAACAAGTCCCCTGCAGTTACAACACATATAACATAAAAAAAAAAAATCAACTCCACAAGAATTTTCCTAAGTAATTATTTGAGATGGCAAAAAGGAATACAGAAACAACATTTTCCACTGTGCTTATCTTGCCTTCTATTTATTTTCAATATCCAACAAGGAACTGGGTGCAGTTTCAGATTCAATCTCCAGTCACCTCCACATGTACTCAAGGGAACTCAGTCTACAAAAGAGCTAGCTTCATCTCTGAAAGCAACCTGAGTTGAGTAAAACAATTTGCCTATAATTTCATCAACAATTAACCAAGCCTTTTGTGAAGAGCCATCTCCATATTACATTTACTTTGTAAACTTTAAACAAAACTCATTCAGTGTCAATTCACACCATGTGCTTCATCTGCATGGAGAACAGCTCTGTGCATGTTCATGCAAGAGAGCAGCAGCATGAATCCACATCAATAGTGTGAATCCACATTAAAAATAGGTGCAGCAGTACTGGGTTTTCAAAGGACAAGCAATATTGTGGATCCTTGGGAGAGATGGACACAGACATAGTGCCAAAGCAATTATTCTTCCCATCCCCTCAATTCTTAAGATGTCACCAGAGCCAGGGAAGCAGGGCAGACACCCAGGCAGAGCAGGAAAGGGGAGCAGAGCCAGTGTTCTGTTCTGCAGAGGCCAGGAGTGACTGCTACATGACAGCATTTGAACTGCTGCTCAATTGAGACCTAATTGTTAGTAAATAATTATTACCATATAGTGATAGTTGAAACTACTTTGCATGAGAATTCATTATGAGAATGACAAATAGCAATTGTTACAGAATAAGCTTTAATTCATTCTTACAAATTTATGAAATGACAATCCTATCTATGCAGACTTCATTTTATAGCTGGTGAAATGAGCAGAAATAAAGGAAAGCTAATAGATAATTCCCCTAAGCAGCTCCAAATAAAATGTAGAACTAATGCAAAACTGCACAAAATAAAAGGCATTATTAGTGTCGAATTTAGTCTGCAACTTTACAATGTGCTGATTTGAATATTGCAACTTTTCATTAAAAGTGGCAAAATAATATGTAAGAATCAATAATGAAAACCTGTTCTAATCTGATGTTTTTACAACTATAACAAAAAAAACTTTATAGATTGTTTTTGTTTGACAAATTCTGATTTCCTTTAAAATAAATTCTCACAGAAGATTCTCACTATCAATTAGCAATTTCTCTCCCAATCGTCTGTAATGGAGCAAGTTCTCTAATTACTTTTTGTTTTATTAGCAAAGACAGACAGTTGAGAACAGGTTGAATTTCTGTAATTAGCACTGGGCTAGGAAAAAACCAGAAAATAATGAAATGTTTTCAGAAGTGAATGCTTGGGTATGTCTGTCCCAACTCTTTTCTCTCTTTCACATTCATTTCTCTTAGGATTTTATGCCGACATGTTCAAACAGCACTTTGTTCCCTCTTTTGTTTCTGCATGTACTGCAAATTTCATCTCTGCAGAGAATGGCCACTCCATTCAGTGCTGTAACCATTGAAGGCTTTTCTCAGTGCGTGGCTCTGTGAGCAGTGGAGCTAATGATATCTGGCTTCCAGCAGCTCTGTGTCTCCTGGTTGGGTTCTCTGACGTCTAATAAGGTGTGACTGCCAATTAAAGCCTTTCCTGTGGCTGACACAGCCCGAGCAGCGCCGTCCCATGCGGGTTCTCAGAGGTCTAATGAAGGTGAGCTCATAGTGTGCTTCTGCTTACAGTGAAGGAATGCAGCCACTCTCTCTCCTCTGCCTTTTCTGTTTCTCAAAATTTGTTAGAGTAAAACACTTTCTCCCTTCTGGCAAATTTCAGTGAAAATGGCCACAAAAGCTCAAATGCGATGGAAGATACTCAAATGGATGTACAAATACCTATCAAGTTTCTTTGTAAATACTGTCTAAAAGCTGCTCTTTCTACAGGAGGCTACACTTATCTCAATCAAAGGAGTTACATCTGAAAAGTGGTTTTGCCTTAAGTGGCATTTTTTTTCTTAAAAATCTTGGTGGGTCTAAAGTATCATCCCTTGAATCTTGTCTCTTACCATTTTGGTAGCCTGACATTGCATCCAGCAACCTATTCTTCCCTCATCAATTTTAATCATGAGAGAAGAATTAGGTCTAGCACCTTAACTTCTCTGTGTCATGGACAGCTTTGTTCAGAAAGGTTTTGTTCTTCTACCCCTAAAGCCACAGCCTGTGTCAGAAGCCTCACAGTGCCCAGCTGGTGCCCAAGTGTGCCTGTTCCTGGGCTTATCTGCCCTTGGAGCACTCTGCCTGGCACAGAGCAAAGCCTGCAGCCTGTGCTCCCCCATGTGCTGGGGTAAGGACAGGCAGGGGCAGAGGGAGGGTGGGAGTCCAGACTCTCTGGGAGTCCAGGCAGAAGTGCAGCCTTGCTGTGCCACATCCATGGCACCCTGTGGCTGTTTGGGACTTGCAGCCATCCACCCGACTTCAATCTCCTCATACAGGGCTGAGACAAAGGACTCTGTCTGCATTCAAAATCATGGCTATTCATTGCAAAACAAAGTATTTTTTTTCCCAATGGTTATCAGTAGCAACTTAACCTGGGATTTCAAAACACAGGGCCAGCTCCCTCACTCCCCTGCTCTGCACGCCCATGATTTGAATGTCTTTTAGTTCTTCACTCTGCATTAAATGGCACGAATAGTAATTCCAAGATGAGAATTTTTTGGCCTGATCTAATCCTCACTTAACTAAGGTATCAGAGTCTTCACTGACTTCAATAGACACTGGCACAGACTAAAAACAAGAGTAATGAAGTGCATGGAGAACCAGATCTCTACTTTGCAGTTCTGTAGCCATAAAAAAAAAAAGTATAGAGTTCCTTAAGGGTTTCATATTTGCACAAATACAATAACAATACTGTCTCATAGATCAAGTCCCACGATTCTGTGATGGAAAAGCCTGTCTATTCACACACAAAGGGCCATCCTGCTGTTATAAAAATCTCTCAGCTAAATGCTTCAGTAAAAAGCCTGCTGAAGAAAAAAATAATAATCAAATTGTTTTGAATCCCTTGAGACTTTTGTTCCAAAGAGGTACCAACAACCAATTGTTGAAAATATTAAAAAAACACAAGCAGTCCCACAAAAACCTCATGTGTTCCATGTTGGAGGGAGAGTTTATCTTACAGAGGCAAAACTCATCATTATTGCTCTCCTGTCATGGGCTGTCCCATTTCCAGAATGGTTTTGTTCTTCCTCAGATCCCTGAGGTCCCACCCACAACTGGTGCTGGGCAGGAGAGAAGGGTGGGGGGCAGATCCAGCCTGTGGTGGGGACACACTCCCACCTTCTTCCCTTGCCTGGGAGATGGGGAAGGTCATGGGGCAAGGTCTGGGGGCAGCAGGTCTGGGATGAACACAACACGGTGAGGACAAGAGCACAGCACAGGGACAGCACTGCAAGGAACAGAGACAGCACTGCAGGGCACAGGGACAGCACTCCAAGGAACAGGGACAGCACTGCAAGGAACAGAACAGCACTGCAGGGCACAGGGACAGCACTGCAAGGAACAGGGACAGCACTGCAGGGCACAGGGACAGCACTGCAAGGCACAGGGACAGCACTGCAAGGAACAGGGACAGCACTGCAAGGAACAGGGACAGCACTGCAGGGCACAGGGACAGCACTGCAGGGCACAGGGACAGCACTGCACACACAGGGACAGCACTGCAGGGCACAGGGACAGCACTGCAAGGAACAGGGACAGCACTGCACACACAGGGACAGCACTGCAAGGAACAGGGACAGCACTGCAGGGCACAGGGACAGCACTGCAAGGCACAGGGACAGCACTGCAGGGCACAGGGACAGCACTGCAGGGCACAGGGACAGCACTGCAGGGCACAGGGACAGCACTGCACACACAGGGACAGCACTGCAGGGCACAGGGACAGCACTGCAAGGAACAGGGACAGCACTGCACACACAGGGACAGCACTGCAAGGAACAGGGACAGCACTGCAGGGCACAGGGACAGCACTGCAAGGCACAGGGACAGCACTGCAGGGCACAGGGACAGCACTGCAGGGCACAGGGACAGCACTGCAGGGCACAGGGACAGCACTGCACACACAGGGACAGCACTGCAGGGCACAGGGACAGCACTGCAAGGAACAGGGACAGCACTGCACACACAGGGACAGCACTGCACACACAGGGACAGCACTGCAAGGAACAGAACAGCACTGCAGGGCACAGGGACAGCACTGCAGGGCACAGGGACAGCACTGCACACACAGGGACAGCACTGCAGGGCACAGGGACAGCACTGCAAGGAACAGGGACAGCACTGCAAGGAACAGGGACAGCACTACACACACAGGGACAGCACTGCAGACACAGGGACAGCACTGCAGGGCACTGCATCCCAGCCAGGACAAGAGGAGGTGAGGGAGGATGAAGGTAGATCTCAATAAGAGCTCAGGGCAAAGCCACAGGCTGTCCCACTGAGAAGCAGCATTCCATGGGTGGATTTTAAATCACTGCTGGGTAGAAAACCTTACAGACATGCTTGTCTGCAACAGAGGACATGTGTGACCTCTCACTTTGTGAGAAAAGATATTTATTTGAAAAGGAATCCATATTATTTACATGAAAATGACCAATATTCCAGATGAACAAAGTATTCCATACCAGAATATAATGCTGAAAGGTTCTACCATGAAACAAGTATACTTTAGAAAGTACCCCTTTGGTCTACCTCTTTTTTTTAGTTACATCTGCTAGAAATAATGACTACAGAATCTCTTTCAACAAAAGGTCACTTATGTCAATGGACAGAACACAGAGGATCAGATCACCTACTGTAATTGCAAATTAATGCTCTACTGCTAATGCATTAACTACACAATATTGATCTACAATTGAATCATACAGGCTACTGTGAAGTGATTTTTACTTTAATATTTTTATGCTTTTATTGCTTTTGCCATAATGCATTTTCTCTTTCCGCTGGAATTTTCTATAATTGTTTCCCATTTTAATTTCCTGCAGCAAGATGACTTTAAAAAAATGTATGTCTCTTTCAAAACCTTGCAAAAAGCTAACAAACCATCAGTGTGACATGGTAAATCACATACATGTTGCAAAACATGCAAAAAAATTTGATATACATCTAATTTTGATAAATTGGGGCTTAAAAAAAAGCTTACTTAAATTAGAAACAAAATACCTCAGCCTCACTGGAAAACTAAAATGACATGCATCATGGAAAGGGGCTTCTAGACATTTCTGGAGCTCCTTGTATACAATGAGCGCAAGATTGTCTCCATATTAAATTTTTTTTGTTTGTTTTGTTTGTTTTTTTAAAATTTCATGCCTCTACTGAAAAGGGGTTGTTAATTCAGGTATGTTAAAAAAACTATAGTCCTATGGAATCAGCTGAAATGTTTCAGCATCTTTAATGAGAAATTAAACAAGTGGGGTCTTTCTGCAAGTGTTTCTGAAGTCCATAAAGGGGAAGAATTCTCTGTTAAGTTGCTGTATAAAATCTTAAGCTCAGCTACTACTGACTAAAATAACCTGGTTTGTTTTCCATACCTGCTGCAAAATTCCTTACATCCAAACCTTTTTGTGAGAAACGATACTAAGAAGTTGCCCTCCATCTTCTAAAGGAGGGGATAGAACATATTTTGACTACTGAAATTTCTCCCCACACCATTTCCTAATATACCTGCTAAAAACCACTTGAGGTGGTTATGGCATACAGCAAAATATGGCTTACCACCTGACTCCTGACTTGCATTCCTGTGTATGATGACTTTGCAAATGGAAAATAAATCCCTGTGTTTTAAAAATAAAAGCAATTGGAAAAAGTAATGGAGAACTGATTGCAGGTGAAATATCTGAAGAGGAAAACCTGATCTTGCTTTTAATGGAAGAACATTTATTATTCATAAGCCTTTCCTCTAACAGATATGCTACATTGCAATTAAATCAACTCACACAAAGCCTCCTTATTATCCTAGGCCATGAGTGCCCCTCTCCCATGGCAGAGGAGACTCAGGACTCGTGCTGGGGTGCAAGGAAGGGAAGGCAGGGCCCAGCAGGTGCTGCTGTCCCAGGCTCTGCAGCTGGGCTCCATGGACAGATCAGTGCAGCTGTGCTACTCTGCAGTACAGGACATGGATACTGCTGGATGATCTGACAGCCCCCACCCTTTGCAAGCCCTGCTGGGGAACAGGGTGCTGAGAGCAGTGACACACCCTGGTCAGTGACACACTGCCTCTGTGGCACAGCTGAGCACAGAGGTCACTCCATCCCTGCCAAAGCCCAGGCTGCTTGCTTCCTGCCTCT
Source organism: Buphagus erythrorhynchus (assembly GCA_013400855.1). Classification (NCBI taxonomy): domain Eukaryota; kingdom Metazoa; phylum Chordata; class Aves; order Passeriformes; family Sturnidae; genus Buphagus; species Buphagus erythrorhynchus. Next base: position 102,500 of record VZTT01008589.1, on the reverse strand, counting down.
GGATCCTCTGGACAAGGCACCCTCATGGCTTTGGAAATGTGAAGTCAGGTCACAAAATGTGCAGGATTGTGTCAGTCTGAGTGTCTCTTCAGAACCACCTCCAACAGTATCCAAAGCAGACAGATAAGGCTATAGGACACACATAGAATTTCCCCAGTACAGTCCCAGCTTCTATCTGCTTAACTCAGGGACTTGCTATGCAGTGAATCTTAAATACTGAATCATTCAGTAGATCACTTTATTCGATGTTATCTACAAATTCTGTACTCTGTATGTCAGTACTGAGAAAGCAGAAGTGAATGTCAAAGCTGTAAGCAACAGAGGTTGTGGCTGCTGAAGGAGCAAGTTGGGCATTTCATACCAGTGACATGTGAGAGAGATTGGGATTCAGGGAAAAGAATATTAGTTGGCTATTTGTATGACCTTGTTTAGAAGGAAAACAATGGGAATGATCCTAATAATCCTAACTGGGGTCCAAAGATGACCTGTGAAGATAAGGGTGTCTTCTTCTGTCTATCACAATGTACCTCATCTGAGAAGCAAATACATTTCAGTCTAGTCCCAGTAAGTGCATTTGTTCTACAACTTTCTATAGAGATTACTCATTTCCTTCTCCCTTCCATCTGTCCTTCCCATCATGAGGGACAGACTTATGGCCTGTATTCACAATCTTGCATGAAGCTTACTAAAGGTTTATTTTAAAATGGATGCAATTGAACTAGTTCAGATCCTTACCTACACAGCCACTTTAGAATCCATTTATCTGAAATTACTTCCCTACTTTAGAGGAACAGAAAGAAACCACTCAAACTGAGGATATTTTTGATCCAGAGGAGTTTAAAATCAATTCTACAGATAACTTAAGTTAAACTGGAGAAACCTAAGGACAAAATAAGAGTTTTTTCAGCATCTCTGGGAAAAATTCGTTGAAAAGAGAAATTGTTCCATAAAGGGCAAAAGATCTGTATAGAACCAAGTCAATTGTGGAAGCCAGTTCCAGAGAATTTGATTATTACTAAAAAGAAAACAATAATTAATGTCTTATAAATCAAATAGTCTTTCTCTCAAGCACTGACTGGGATGTCTGCATGAAATTGTATTTCAGAATTTCCCATTACCATTGGGATAAACCAACAGGAAAAGGAAAGAATAAAAACCAAACAGCTACACAATCTATATAAAAGTGCAAAAGTGACATTAAACCCCTTGATTTTTAGTCTTCTAGAAACAGATACAGCAGACATGGAACAGAAAATAATTTCATTCTATGTAGTTCAGATCCTGTAACATTGCTGCAGATAAAGCCATCAAAAGTGCAGCTCTATTAGCAATAACAAATGAAATGCATCTAGAGCACTAAAAACATTTCCTTGCCAATCCTAATTTTTTTTTGTAGACAAATGCTGCCCTGTAATTTGCACTGTTACTTAGTATTCATATGGAAGAAGCCTCTCAGACAATTGTGTAAGAAAGGTCAAACTTTACCTGTCCACGAAAAAGTTTGAATCACTTTAATACAACTAAAAAAAAAAAAAAAAAAAAAAAGGAAGCGGTACTAATAAATCCAAGGAACACAAGGAAGGAACACGCAAGTCTATAAAAAAAGAATAGCCTTCTGCTTCAGCTTCCAGAGATGCTAACTTTGATGTGCATTAAAAAAACCCAACCAAACCAAAATATTGAGCTGGCTTTTTTTTTTTTTTGGTGAAACATAGCAAACAAATGACTAATTGCAGCAGTCACTGTAGCTGTGTAAAAAGGATGGTCACACTGAATCTAATTCCAATGTCAAAGTGAATTGTGGGAATGAAACCACTCTAGTCATCCCATGGAGGGACACAAAGCCGATATTCACAGGATCCACAGCTGCTGTTGTCTGTGGTGGGACTGACAGATAAAGGGGCTGAATATCTACCAGAATGTAACAATATACAGTGGAACAATATAACATAAAGACCACCTGCTCCTCAGCCATTCTAACATCCATGCTGCAATGGTGCCCTGCCATGCCTGGCAGAGCAGGTACAGGGCTGATTTTTGGCCAGTTTCCTGATGCCTGTAATACGAGGCCACCAAGGCTTCCTTCCATGGCAGGGACTAACCAACCATGCCAGTGTGGCCAGCAGCTCAAACCAACCCTGAGGCAATGCAAGCAGCCTGCACTGCTGAATGCATCTGACACCTCACTCCAGTGCAACGCCAGCACCTCATGCAGCGGGTTCAGCACTACAGCTCCTCTTTCAATGAACATCCTTAAGGGACACAGATGTCTGGACAAACAAAAGTTATCTTAGACTGGCTCCCTGTGAGACCAATGTAGAACCCTTTGGAAGCCCTCTCACCTTGAGAAGGCTCTTTGCAGAAAAGAACTGAGAATACAAGAAGAATAGACAGGTCGAGCTCAATTCTGCATCAACCTTGTTTGTATGACAAGGGAGAGAGATGCTTCAATTTTAAATCATCTAATCCCAAGATAATAAATACTGACAAACTCATGGCTAGCCTTTTCCCAGATTGGTATTGCAACATCCAAAATCTTCTTTTGGCAACTCCTCCTCCTCCTCCATGTGAAATGAATGTTTCTTAGCAAGCAGCATGAAGTTAAAAACATGAAAATTCCTTTCAATGGTAGAAACTCCGCACTATCTGAATGTTCGAAAGGAAGATCCATTATGATCTTAATCACAGTTACTTTTAACATTTTAAAGAAGTGGTACCTGCAAGACAGAAGCCCCACTGTGCAGAAACTGAAGCCCAGCCTCAGCAGAATCGATGCCTCCAGTTGCCAAGATGGGAAATCCCGGGAGAGCGCGGGCGATGGCAGACACCGCGCGGAGGGCGATGGGCCGGATAGCATTTCCTACGGAAAACCAGGCACTGGGTTAGCAACATCCCAGGAACTGGGTTAGCAACATCCCAGGCACCCTGCTGGAACCTGCACCCCTCATGGTACAGCAGCATCAGCAGCTAACACCTGATTCTGAGGTGCAGAGGTTATATTCATTTATAAACTGACACCAAGTGGGTTCCAAGTGGTGTCAACATTTGTACAGCAAATTATGCATGTGGCTGGAATACAGAGAATGGGAGAAACATTTGGATAAACAATGCAAAGCTAGCTTGAACATTTTAGCTGATGCTCAGAACAAAGACCAACAATGTCTGAGACAGAAAGCAATACTTTACCATACAGTACACTGCAGATAAAGAGATCTATGTTTCTACATAAAGAATCAGGTTGATTTTTTGAACCTAAATGTTGTCCAGGTAAGAGCAAAAATCTCATTTATTTATGTTCAACTAAAAATAGTTTAAAAGCGCCATTTCACTGCACTTGATATTTCATATTTTATTTGTTTCCCTTTCTGGATGCTTGTAGATTCAGATAATTCTTTAAGTAAGCCCCCTCTAACAATTAATATGATATTCAAATTCTTTAAAGAAAAAGTATATTCATTTATGGTAGTATCTCCAAAACTGGAGCTTGTATTTCCAACGGTACATAGAGGTTGAGTCAGACAAATCCTTGCTATATTTAGAGGATTATGATTAAAGTCTGAATACACTGTGTCTGCAATGTATCTGTTTTGACTATGTCCTACTGATGGTATGCAAATATTAAAAATATGCCTACAGATGCTGCTCATTAAATGACGGACAGCATAGATAGATGACATTTCCAGCTATTTTTTAGGCTAGTTGGGATTTCTCTAGATAACCCCCACATTATTAAAATTTCTACTTAATTTAGAGAAGCTTTAGGATAGTTTGATGCCATCATTGGGCAACAATAGTGTAAGAGAGGATGCATCACTCCCAGAGGACCTGTACGGCTGTGGCTGTCAGGAAGTTTTTTCCCCTCAGTACTGAACGAGGTAACAGCAACTAAACTTTATGCACATGAAAGGGACAGCCTAACTTAATATGCACTACTGATATATTTTCAGGAAAACCAGAGCCTGATAGATAAAAAATGTGAAATCTCACCAAAACTGCTTTGAAGTATCTAAGATCCCAACAGACCAGATCACAGAAGGGATCTGGAGTCAAGCAGGAGCTTTCCCTAGGACACTAGGGACTATTTCCCATTGTTTGGGCTGGATTGATTGTAATGTGTTTGAAAGGAACAGAACAATTCTTTAAAAGAGGATGACTGCTAAGTGTCCAAAGAGCAAATAACATGACATAATTAATGGTCCAGCCTTAGAGAAATGCTTGAGGGAAAAGAAATGGAAACCATGCTGTTTGCTCTGACAGATTTAAAAATAAAGCCTTTTGGAATGCATACAGGCCAAAACATACACTACACAGCCAAAACCACTGAAAGTAATCTCATCAAAAACAGTAGTTCAGGAAATTCTTCAAACATTCAGTTTTTGAAATAGAAGCTAGAAGTAAACATCAGACTTCCTACATTGCTTTCAGGCTGACACCACTGCAGAATCTCACTGTGATGAGGCAGTTGCTTTTTAGAAAGGTGAAAGAACACAGACACTGGGAACTCTGAAATCATTTGGCTATAGGGAAATTTCTTCCCAATCTGCTTTGAGGCATGAAGGTTTATACACTTCTAATTCCAATGTAACTCCTAAGAGTTTGCTTTCTTTGGGGTTTAAAGGTTTGTAGACCCCTGGCTGTAAAGATAGCTTGTAGCAAAGAGTTCCACAAGAAAATATTTCCAGAATATAATTTGCCCCTTTCTCACTTAAATGACTGTCTCTGTACATGGTCAGTACAGGAAAAGGACCAAAATGACAGCTTATTTAAGGTTTCAGCACAGTGGGTAATCAGAAAGGCCTTCACTCAGCCCAAAGAAATCAAGCACATGATTCAATGAAGTCTAGCAGAATTAGCTATGAGACTTAGAATTTATTACAGAACATAGGTACTTTTTAGTACCAGCTGAATTTGATATTCATAATATGAGTTATTACTTACATTTGGTGATTAGTAAATTAGTGATAAATTGGTATGATTGCAAAAGTATTCCATTCATTTATAATTCACCCAAATGAATTTAAAAACATTTCAGAAGTGCTTCTGATGAGAGTAAATAAATGGATGTAATGACAATCAGAGGGTTCACTAAGGTCTCACTATTCATCCCAGCATTTTTTTTATTAGTCTATGTCATATGGAACAAGCACAACACAAGCTGCAGCCATTCTCCCTTACATTTTCCATTACAGTTCAGAAGCTTCTCCCTGTGTGACAAAAGCTGCTGGGCTGGAATACAATGTGATTTGCTTGTCACAGAGATCCTACTGCCTAATGAAATGTTTAAACAACCTACCAGATCAAAGAAAAAAAAAAAAAAAAAGAAAGAAAGAAAACAATAGAAACAATAGTAATGGAAGCTATTTTAAAAAAAGGCAAATTAGAAAAAAACAAAAAATGGAAATGAATACTTAATTTGAGTAACAATCTTTATTTTCCTGCATCTTCATACAAGTACATAGGAAGGTAATAAATTCCATTGTAGAGATTTGTGGAGAAGGAGTTTTTAAAAGGTTGAAATAAAGGAGATTTAATGCCAAATTTTAAAGGATCTGTAAGTAGTAGTGGGAATTTGCAGAACATTTTCTGATAAATCCAATGGTATTTAAGAAGCTGAGGTCAAAATCCAGCATGCATTTGAAAGACAGCTCACATACTAAAAGATAAGCATCTACCACATACTTTGACACGTTGGGATCTGTAATTCCACACGTTAAGCACCCGTAGCTGAGGAAACTGCTGATATGGTACTCTCCTGATAGAAGTGCTACAGCTGCTACCAGATGCTAGATATGGCTATCATTTACCTTGCTGTAAAATAATGAGATTTAATAAACAAAGTCCATTTATCAAGATCTCAGGCAGGCAAGTGAGATATAAAAATGAAAGACAGAAAAATACCTCGTGGAGATTGGCATGCTACTCTGAGTTGAAAGCTACTCTTTCAAATCTCATTCATTATGGAAAAAATATTTGCTATTTCAGAAAGACATAAACAATGAAATAATTGTAAGATGCGAAACTCCCTGACCTTTCTCTTGCCTTAAAACAAAGAGCTTTGGCTTTCTCTACCTTTTATTTATTTTTTTCTTTTTTTAATAAAAGGTAAGACTTTTCAGACTATCAATCAAGGAAATCCAATAGTGAAAACACAACATGAAGGAGAAGCAGAACATACATCAATCAAACATCTCTCCCTCATCAGCACAGGTAGGCAGAGCTGCTCTTCTCCACTGAGGATAGCAAGCTGATGGACAAACTGATGAAAGATAACATACCTGCTTATTTGTTTGCTAATTTTTTCTTAGGAAGTAAAAACCCTTTACCAATGCCAGAAGACACGTGTTTTATTATGATTTTATATATACTAGGAGTCCTGAGAGGACTTGATCCTGTCAAACACCAAAGATCTTCACTAGGTTGAGGCTTGAGCCAAACCTTCTTCAAGAAGCCTGGTGTTATGTTTCAGGCAATCCAGTAGCTTTGGGAATTCCTAGCAGAAACAATTCAGATCTTCTGAACTCAGTTATCCACCAATGGGAGAAAAATAATCTCAGATATCTTGAATACTGGGCTACATTCTCACTTGCAAAATATTGGACCAATTTGAAGTTTTCAGTGCATATATGCAGCAGCTCTAATGAGGCCTTTTAGTAAAGATGATCCAGGTCCATTAAAAAACAGCCAAAAGAGTCAATTCAGACTGAGACTGAATCTTGAAACAATCTCAATGGTCTTTATCATACTCTCTATAAACAACAGAAACAGATTTTAAAGGAAAGCAAACTCTCATATCTTTGGATATTAGATAAACCCAAACCAAATTTTTGCATCTATGGATACTAGATGGAATAAAAATGAATTTGTGTCAATTCTCCCTACTGTGCATTTTCAAGTAAAATGATTTTTAAATTTGCATTATATTATATTACAAATTTGAGATTTAAACCACTGAGCCTAAATATTACACAAAAGAAGCAGCTGATACCTAATTTTTTACTAATAAGTCACTGCTAAAGTCTGTGCTGCTAAAAAATGTAAGCCCCCAAATCTAAGAAACATCACCTTTCCTCCCTCTGTAGATACCTTCTTGGAAGAAAACCGACATGAATATCTCCCAGACTGTTAAAATTAATCATGCTAATGGAAAAATAATCCAATGACAGCAAATAACAAACTCGAGTGAAAAGCATTATACAAGGAAAATGGTCTGGAAAAGTTCAGGCACTGTAGATATCAATCCAATGCTTCGGAAAGTAAGTGGGTAAGAAAGTTTGGAGATCAGGAGAAAAGCCCAGAAAACATAATTTTTTAAGACATTTTCTGCATATTGTACATGCTGCCTAATACTGGCAATCAAAGTACTTTACATAATCTGCATTTGCAAACAGCCCAGGGAAACTTGCAGGTTACACACAAACCATTTCCATCACATTCCTTCTGACTGCAATTATTCTGCTCGTTCTTTCTTTCTGCCACCTGTAGGTGGCCACCATAAGCTACACTTATCAAATAACTCATTAGCAGGGTTTTCAGTACTGTCATATCCAGATAATTAGCAATTTATTTAAATAACCAATTTCTGTGGAAATAATTGCCATGGAATGCCCCGAACCTACTTTTTATAAACTATAATAAAAGTGTTAAGATAATCCCTGACATTTGCAAATGCCATTAGTTCACCTTTCCTTTTGATAGTGCTATGGCATTATGTTTAAACAATTACCTGATAATGCGGCAGTTTAATGAAACAGTGTAGCAGACACATCCTTCAAAATGACCAGAGAATGCATTTATATGCAGAAGAAAACCCAATGAACAGACGTGTTTAGAGAGAAAGACTAAACACTGTTGTTATGAGGTCTGCAAATGGGACACACAATATTTAGAGCACTAAAAAACACAGGAAGTTCCCAGACAGCAAGAGCAGGATGGACCTTGCACAGCCCAGCACTTCTTAAGATCCAGAGATGACTCTTCTCATCGCTCCCTATCTATTTCCCTGCCTGGTCAGTCCTTCAGCCCATTATTACTCATTAATAGCCATTTGTCAAAATCACTAACAATAATGTAATATTTACTCAGGTTCTGGCTGTTTCCAACCAAAAATTTTAGTTATTCATGTACCAATGGAGAATTTGAGGGAATAGTCCTTTTATGGAATATCTCTACAACAGTCAGCCTACACCTCCAAACCAATGGCTGCCCCATTTTTCATGTCATTCAAAAGTTGTGATGGTCAATGCACCAACTCTACCAAGTCAATGGCAAAGGTTCTGCTGACTACAGAAAATTCAGGATTTTGTCACTAGATTTTAGAATAAAGTTCATGATTCTGCAGATTTGAAACAACTTCTGTCTAACTGCTATAGCAGGCTCTTGAAACCACATCAACTGACGGAATTTTTGTCAGCATATTGTGACTATCTTGATACACTGATAGCATGTCAACAGTTCTTCTGGTAACTACTGACCCTTCCTCTTAATTTCAAAGCTTATATCAGATGTGATTCTGTTTCTGATACATACAGAATTGAACCCAACCTCTGAGTGGAAACAAGGTAATAATTTTGCTTCATATTTCCTTTAAAAAAATTGTACTCAAATAGAAAAAAAAAATCTTGAACTTCCATAATCACAGAGAAAAATCAGTGTCCTTTTTAGGATTTAATTTTACCATTTTTTAATTAATACAAATGATTATTTATGCTCTTTCAGCTAAAAATTCATAAAATCACCAGAGTTCTCATTCAATAAATGTTTAGCACTCATCAGAGAATTCTCTCAATTAAAAAAAGGCTAGAATCAGAGAAAGAGAGAGGGAAAAAATTAAATTTTTCTTATCTGTAAATATTATTTATCCATGGAGACCTGGGGGAATTTTCACTCATATCAAACTTCAGTAGGAAAAACCAAGAGGACAGATACAAATTGTTTTGTGAATGCTGCAAGAAGCGGTTAAACATTTCCTAACAAAGCCACTCTCTCACTGAAAACTACAGATTCACTAAAAGTCAATACTTCTGGTCGTCAGCATGAAACCTAGCAAAGCATTTTCTGTTGCAATTCATCAAATGCTCATTATTAAATTTCACTCACGGTTTCTACTTTGGTTTGACTTGGAGCTGGAAACTGTCTGACAGAATGCTTTCCATGTTCTTTGGCTGGCTCAGGGAGCCCTTTCTTTGCCTTGCTCTTGCTGCCCACCATGACCTGGAGCCCGAGCCAGCTGCTCCAGTGGTGGGAGGTCTGGAACCTTCTGCACTGAAACCCTTCCTGGCCAGGACAAACCTTGCCTGCTACCCAGAGAGTGCCACTGCTAATCAAACAAACAAATAATGGTTCAACAGTAACGAGAAGGTAATAAAATAGTGCCAATAGCCAGGGTAAGCTCCTGACATAATGCAAGGAAAAGGACACGTGAATAGGACCAGCATAAGAGCCCTAAACAAAAAGCTCATTTAGAAAATATTGTCCAGTTACCAGACAAGATCACTGCAGCCATCACAAAGGGACAAATGAGTTCCTGCCGAATTCTTGCCCTCAAAAGATGTGAGTAGTTCACTTTATCATGGGGTAGGTCTTGCTGCCCTTTTCTCCCAATGCAGAGACTGACATTTAACCTGAAGTGTGGTAGAAATGGTTCTGGCTATTTACAGATTTGTTCAAAGGCAACCTTGCCTCTGTCAGGCTCGGCAGTGCTGCCTTTGTTTGAGCTGGTTTTAACCTCCATACAACCACCACAGTCAACGTGACCCTGCAGCCAGGACGTGGCGTGTGCCCACGTGTCTGTGCCAGTGCTTTAGCACATCCAGAATTCTCACTGCAAAAAGGCAATTTAGTACAAGACACACTGGAAGAGATGTGACTGCCTGCTGAGCAGGGAATTGAGGTTCCTACATAGTATTTAAAAAGCCAAAATTACTGAAAAATGCAGTACAACAACTTTTCAGGTCATTTACAAAACCTGGCTCCTACCTTGTGCTGTTTAATAACCACTTTTCTTAGAAGTCCATCACAGAAAGGGAAGTAGAACTTCAGAAACTATGGCAAACTAAAGAAACCAGGTCTAGATAATGAGAAAGCTCAGATGAACTATTTCTTTCTTGCTTTACATAACCCACGTCTATCATTGTCCCATTTTGAGGTTTATCTGTTTTATTGTCTATCCCTCTATTTTATCTATCTCATCCAATTGCTGTTACCTAGCAATAAACAATTTTATGTACTGACATATTTAGATCTATTTATAGATACATAGACATATTAAAAATATGTCATGAACACAAATTTTTGTGAAACAAGACTCAATTTGAGTAGAAAACACTGTATTTGCCTGTGCATTAGTGTCTACATACACATCTACCATATTATTATTATTGCATATCCATATAATCTGTGTGAGTATATATATAAACGCACACTCAGTAGATGTATTTCCATATTCACATATACATAAAACAGTGGATGACACGTCCCCTGATAAAACCTGTTATTTCAACACTTCAACTGAAAAGTGTTAAAATAAATGGCTCATCACATACAATGTGTTAAAATAAATGTTTATTTCAACACTGTGTGTATCATAGCCATTTATTTCAACACTTCCCATTTCTCAAGACTCACACAACGAAGAGTAGGAGAACTGATAGCTATACCTAAGGTAGCTGAAGCACACAGCCCTACTCTGCTTGCCATAGGATGAGTAGGAAGTTACTTGACACTTTTTTTCCTCCCAGCAATAAATGGAAACTACCTGCCTTGGCTGTTCATGGGGATGTGCATGTGTCTGTACGCTGGTGGGCTGTGTCATCATTTGGAAAGAAGGGCCATACCAGAGCCTTCTGAGATATTTGGGAAGCAGGCTGCTGCTATCAGGGTAGGGTTGGGAAAAGAAGCAAAGCATGGGGGCTTCTGAGAATTTCACTTTGCCGTTTCTGACTCTGACACAAAAGCATCTGGGCAGACAAAGATTTATGTGATCAAGAGCAAAACCTAGAGCTGTTCATACTGAGGGCTGGATGGGGTGTGATTTTTGCAGGACCAGCTATAATCTGGTGATCAAATTATGAGTTAGAGAACATCTGGGTTCTCACTCTACCTGCAGAAAACAGCTTACTAGGAGGATTCTTCAGCCCAAGACTTGCCTTATTAATTTTAATACAGAACCTGATGAGTCTTTGGAGCAGCAATCTTCCATTTTTAGGTGGTTTCTAAAGTACAAATATAGTCATTGGGGGCTTCCTGTTGGTGCATTTAAGATAGTGTCAGCAGCTGAACTTGCTCCTACAAGCTAAGCTCAGACATTACATTATAGGCCAGTGTTGGCTAGCATCAATTTGTTTCTCTGCTTTATTTTGGGAGGAAAGCACAAGAAGGTCCCATTTCCTGGTAGCTCCTGCTGGAGCCAGAGGGCACTATGCCTTTATAGATCTGTCTCTAAGGGACAGAGGCAGGATGAGGATGAAGAAATTTTAATAATGCACAAAACCTTCACAAACCTTGAGTTCTCTCTGAGCTGTATTTACCACTAACTTGCCTGTAATGTTTTCTTACAGCGTTCCTCCTTTGAAAAAATTTAAAAGCATGATTAGAGATTGTCTAGGCCCTAGCAAGACAGTGTGGCCTTAAGAAGATAAACACTTGGAGGGACATTCTCTTTTCTTTTTTTTGTACTTTTTCTTCTCTGAAATTGCAGATCTGTTGGCCAGAATGGACAGAGCACAAACCCACAAAACAAGCCAATGAAAGGTCACTGAAGACTCTGCAGCCAGCATGCCCTATCAGAAGACTGTTTTGCACCCAGACAAAGAAAAACTGAGACCACAGTTTCATCAGCTCATAAATAAATTCATTGCCTCAAGCCAAGCCATTTCACAGTGCTAGTTACCTATATTCAAACATGTCTCTTCCTGTAAAATTATTTTCCCCTCATGTCACTTTTGTCAGATAAAACAATACAACCATTTTGTAGTAAAATAGTCTACAATGCAATTAAAGTTTTTCAGAAAAGATCCACAATGTTTTCAGCCTTTCATTTTCTTCAGATGTGATTAGTTCCAGAAAGAGCAGGTATCATCACTCCTTTGTAGGCACTGTAGGTTATAAGATTGGTCCTCAGAAGTTGGCAACACATAAAAAAGTGCTTTATTCATAAACATCAATCAATTTCAAGAATGGCAGCTGCTCAGAGAATGGAAACATTCAGCTAATAACTACTGTAGACATTAAAACACTGTATGACAGGTAGAGCTCATTACAAAAGAACACTTTCTTATAATTGTGGTTTCATAACTAGGTACATACGTTTCTAACTGTTTAGTTCCTTATACTTCAATTTTTTATTTTTTAGGGCAAATATTAAAAAAAGGTTCTTCCCCCAGAGTGTGGATGGGCACTGCAACAGCTCCCCAGGGCAGTGGTCACAGCACCAGCCTGACAGAGCTCAAGAAGCATTTGGAAAATACCCTCTGTCACATGATGTGACTCTTGGGGATGGTGCTGTGCAGTATTCCATGAATGAAAAAGACTCCCCCTCCAACAGAGAGGTGATACCTTGGATTTAGTTGACGCCTTAGATGTGCATGGATGACAATTTAAAATTTTGTTTTCTTTATCTTCTCTTTTATAACCTTCACAATTATAGGAAATTTCATGCCATTTCTTTAGCTGAGAACGTACTGAAAGCTCAGGAGTCAGAGCTGTAATGGAAAGCAAAATAATTGCTTGTCCATGCTGTGTAAACTATTTGTGGAATAAAGGAAGCCCAAACCCTATTTGCAGGGGCCTTTACTAGCTCTGGATATATTACTGAGGGCTGGTAATTAAAACATGGTTATATCAGTCCTGCTTGTGACCAGTCACACAACTCAGTGCTGATTTCAAGAAGAAATTATACACCCATATCATAACTGCTTTCTGCATTAATAAAAAATAACAGCATTAATAAGCCTAAATATTCATTTGTTTGATGTATTCAGAGTAACAGAAGGGGGTGCAAGGGAATTTAGTGTATTGCTCTGCCAGATCACTTTAATTATCCAATGAGGGTAGCTCAGAGGGTGAGTAAGGGACTTAATGGATGTACTTACTCATCCCCTCAGCTTCCACTGAAGAAAAATGGTAGCAACACAACTCCTAAACTGCATTTGTTGGTCTTCAGTGATCAAAGTAAAGGCCAATTAACAGAAAGCCAGGGGCCCACAAAGCGTTTGTTGATTTTAAAATACTGATCAGAACACACACTGCTACTGCTAAACACACACCAGCATTATCTGGCACTTACACAGTGCCTTCTAGGAGAGGATGTCCAAATGCTAGACAAAAGTGTAATATTTTTATCTCCCAGAATAAAAAGACTGCAAGGGGAGGCCTGCTATTGTGTGTAAAGAGAGAAATTCCACCTGAGCAGAATAGGCAGCAGTTGGCCCTCCTGGTCACAAATCCCTCATCTCCTGTCCTAGAATGTCCTCTTATCCTTTTCTCTGAAAATGTCTGTAATTTAAAGGATAATTTTCTAGAAGCATGCTTTGTAAATTAACTCAAGCAGTCTCCTCTCAGAAGTAAATGACATACTAATGTGCCAAGCACCTTATTCTGTGTGTTTTCATGGATGAAGTGTTATGCCCATTCACACCACAGCCTCAAGCATGGAAATACAGGGGTTCACATAAGCATACAGGACTGCAGTTAGCTGCACCCATAAAGGAATTATTTTTTCCTTCTTTCCTGCTTTTCTCTAACGTAAAAGAAAACATATCTGATTCACTTTGGGGGCAGTATCTTTGGGAAAAACTGTATTGCTTCCATGTTTTTCTTGGTTATGTAGAATTCTTAGGAATTCTGAAGGTTATTTTAGGCAATCAGTGTACATACCAAAATGAAGCTATCCCATCTGCATGAGATATCACTGACATAATACTGTGTATGGAAAACTCGAAGAGGAAGACTCACAAAAGCGTAAATGTTCCATGTGAAACTCTAACACATCTGTTCAGCACTGAAAAGCTTGCATTTAAGTCCAAAGCACTAGAAAGCCGAGACAAGTGCATTTTTGGAATCAAAACAAATGATGGTAATTTAAGAAAATAGTATGAAGCACACAAAGGCTGTACAATGCCATATGTTGCACAATGCATCTGGTAATCAATTTAATGTATATGCCAAGTTTACTAGAAGCCCAAATTGGCTTAAGTTCTTTACTCAGAAATTCAAAAAGTAAACTAAAAGCATTACAAACATAGTGCTCTTACAATTAGTACAAAAAGTGGATTTTTCTTTTTACCTACAGAATACACAAAAAATTAATCTCCTAAATTACCTCCCATAATGAATACATGTCCCAACTCCACTTTTGATCAATAGCTTTCATAGACCCACAGTTTTAGGACATGGTTTGTTCTACAGTTTAAAAGATAAATGTGATTTTAAAATTATTTTATGCTCAATGTTTACTTCTGGCTTGTAGGTTTGAAATCATGTAGGTTTTATGCTGTCATTTGTGATTCTATACACAATACACTACTGAAGATGTCATCAAACACAGATGTATAGCCAACCTTGCAAGTACTGTGGTCCTAAATCAAATATGAATCCACAGTTACAGTATTAAAAATACAGCAGAAATCCCTAATTCAAGTGGACAGTATCACCTATAAAGCCAAAATAAATGGTGTAGGATAATAGTTTCCAGACTTGGGTTACAGTGTCAATGCAGAGACTTGAGCTATGCTAACTCACCAAGCTTGATCTTGCTTGCTGGAGCATGCTTGTCAATATTTAGCTCCCAGGGAGCATGTCATGAATCTTTACAAAAACTAGCATAAATACAAAATAGTATAGCAGCTGCTGTGATCCTTTTTCTAACACCGAGATTAAATTGCTGAAATTTGTTCTGAGCTTTTTAAATCAGAAGATGTGTGCCATATACCTACTGTAACAAGAAAGTGAGACACAGCATTAAGGGATTGCAATGCTGTTATTAGGGCTTTTAAAATACATAAAAAAACCAGATGCTTACATTAACTGATTGGAAGATATTTTAATGCCAAGCTTAAAAATATCACTTTCTTCTGTAACATCAGACTAGAAAACGGACTGGGATAAAATAACATAGAGCTGCATTTTCAAAAAGAGAAATCTAAGCTGCACCAGTAAACCCTGCATCATTTACTTGCCTAACCACTGGAATTTCACCACAAAATGTAGGTGCACGCTGCCTTAGGCATTTGACAGCAGTACATGTACTAATATGTAAGGAATATACTAACCTCAGATTTCTGATGCATCAATGGAGTGAGAAAGGAAGCCACCTCTGAGAATGCCTGACTCCTTACAGGCACTGGGGGGAAGCCCAGGAGTGTCCCAGTGAAGTGTCTGGTGCTTAGGGGATAACCCTCAGCTGTACTTGGTTAGCACCTCTGCTTCCATCTGCTGTGTCCTCTGAGCTTGGCCTCCCTGGGACAGCCCCAGGGCAGGCACAGACACAGAGTGGCAGTGGCACAGCTCAGGAAGGCGGTGCAGGGAGCACAGGCAGAAGAGAGCACCACTGCTGCTTGCCTTCTGTGCTAATCTTTGGCTCAGAGCATCTCATTTATGACAAACTGAAAGAAATAGCAAAGCACAGTAGAGGCAGCCCTGGAGAAGTCCAAGTTTTGAAAAGAGACTAAGAGTGACTTTTTTTTTAGGATCCTTTTACACTATGTGACTCCAGCAGTAAGCTGGGGATGTCCTCAGAGCTGTAAAATATTAAGCCTGAAACAAAAGAAAAACAAACGGCATCGGAAAGAAATCTGTGTGCCAGCCTCACACAGAAGGGAACTCTGTACTAAAACTCCCCACAACAAAATGGAGCAAGACTTCCCTAAATCTGGCAGGGTTTACCTCCTTTCTGGATACTTGCCAAGAACTGACCATCTAGAGTGTTTTTATAAACAACAAAGATGCAAACAACCTCTCTGTTATACCAATAAATCAGAATGTACCACATAGTAGACTTTTTCCTAATATTTCTTGAGAAAGTAAGGTGCCACCAGATCTTCCTTGGAATTCTGAATTCTTTAAATTCCACCTTCAGTAAGCTCTGAAGAAACTTCTCCTTTTATATATAAAATAAAGACCAGATTCTTATGAGTATTGTTTGGCAGTTCCTTCTCAGCAAGGGCACAAAATTTATCAGTGCCTAGAATGAGAAGATTTCTCTGAGTACTCACTACTGAAAGCTAAGCAGCTCTTGAGTGGGTATATATCCAAAAATTGGTGAAAACACTGCCAGCTCTGGGGTACTCAAATAGGTGAGCAGCTGACATGGCCTTACAGCCTAAGGAGAGTGATAGCTGACAGGAGTCAGACAAGCTCAGCCCTGCCAAAATATGGACTGGAGTAACCATATATTCTTTTGGGAACCAACAGGTCACTCCATAGGGTCATGAAACATTTGTGAACAGACAGACACTACTGTAACAGAGTTAGCTGTGTCTTCACTGACATGCCTGTTTGCAAAAGCCACACAGCTCTCTCCTCATTTTGAGCTGCCTGTAACAAAGTTCTTCAGAGCATCATCCTCACCTCGGTGCTGAGTCAGGTGTGGTACCACACATTCCACGGACAGACCTCATGCCATTAAAAACACCTCTCTGTATCTGCAGTGGATTTCTCATTCTGAAACTGTGGGACACTGTGCTCAACAGCCCTCCCTCGGCTCTCACTTAACCCAAATAACAGTGGCTCAACCCCTGACTACGAGTGTCTTCTGGGATTTAAAGGGAACTCAGGGAAGATGGTTACACAGTGCATGTTAATAGGAAAGACAATTTCAATTACCCAGCAATGCAGAAACTGCAAATTGATCATAAATTGGAAAACTGAATTCTTACAGCTGGTTCTCTATAAGATTTTGTAGGATATGTTTGTATACCCTGTGTGTGAGCAGGACATTTATACAGCTCATTGTCTACAATGAGGTGCTTGCATGAAAAGGCACATTAAAATGCAGATTCCCTAGCTGACTACTATATATTAGATGCATTCTTTTGAAAGGTTAAAAAAAATGTTCTGATGATTGTGAAATACATTTATAAATGCTTCTGGCAATCATTCACTAGGGATGAAGTGATGCCCAGTGAAATACAAACCCAGGATCTACCCAGTTAAACAAATCTGCTCTGTCTTCTGTATTTTATGTGTGAAGTTGGCATTAGGATTTATTCCTTATTCAAGCAGGATACTAAAAATACAGAATGTTAGCAGGATTTAGGTGAATAAAGATGTATTCCCTGGTGAGTTCATAATAAATCATAGCTAGCCAGTGGTAGAACTTTTCAAGGCTACATAGAAGCAGGACAGCAGCACTAATGAGGTAAGTGCATCCTTCTAGGGCTGACTGGTGTAAACCAATGCCTTAGGTTTAAACTTGTTTTAAGGATAATTTCTTTTTTATATATTTTTTTTCTAAACCCCCATATCTGATTGTCAAAATATTCTACAACAGGATTACTCACAGCAAGCACACCTCCATGTAACTGTGCAACCTTCACTTCAAGACACTTTGTGACCCATTTCTAAAACACATCAATCAAGCACTTTGTAGGTGGTGGGAATGGTGAGAGCCTCAACATCCTCACAGAGATGCATAAGCTGTTGAGTCTACTGAGGCTACTGGTCCAGAGAGAGGAGCTTGCACACAATAGAAAAGTTTGGGGTGTTTTCTCAGCAGTGGTAGGGAGCAGACAGTAGTCAGTCAGCCTATTCTGCAAGCACAGCTGTCCCACAGACAAAAGGAAGAACAGGAAAAAGTTCCAGGCTAGTGAATTTTAAATAAGAAGACATTTTTCTAATTATTTGTTAGCTCCTATTTTGATCTGTAAATGTGAAGCCATTTTTTTTTCATAAATGCAAATGTGTTTATTCTTCACATGAGAATGTGCCCTCCACAGAATAAAGATGGGCTCTAAGGACAATATATGCCACTTGGTGACTAGAACAAATCAATATGCAAAGTAATCCTGAAAAAAATGAACATGCTTGAGACTGATCAGGTTAAACTTAGGGGTTTTAACCTCTGGTGATACAATTGTTACTCAGAATTGTTTACAAATTCTACCAGATTCTTGGTTTGGTTTTGGGGTTTTTTTGGGGGGAGGGAGGTTATAGTTAGAGCTTCTGTTCTGAGTGACAGGTACAGTTTATAATTTCCACAGAAGGCACTTGTATCATTGATCACTCTTAAGCACCACCTGTACCACAAACCCTGCTGTAGATTCAGGTACGGAATAACAAGTCAGCAGGAAAGATAATTATGGGCCCTGCACGATCAACAACAGGGAGCTTGTAACATCGACATGAAATCACATGAATTGGGACCCTATTTCCTTTGTCAAGTATTTCCTCTGCCTCCTACACTGAAGCTCCCTAAACTCTCACAACAAGTATGCAGGTTTCAATCCATCACATCCATACACTACAACGAAGCTTTGTAGACTTACCAGCCTACTTGAACACTACCACCTGGAACCACCTCTTTGTGCCCCAGTCCATGACCACATGCCTACCTAGTTCTTCTGGAATGACAGAATGTCACCTGTGCCATCACCTGCACCCTGAGAGAGGAAAGCTTGGCCCAACTCTAATTAGTGATCTCCAGAGAAAGGTCAGCAGCCAGAGCAACCCCTCCAACCAGCACTGGGACAGTACAGGGCACACAGCTCTCTCAGTTTAGACACACTTTTGCAGTCAGTGGTAGCCTTTCAGCTGTAGGAAAGGCTGGAGAGTTATACTGCATGCCATCACAGTCTCTAGACCTCATTCAAGCATCATCTTGAAGTCAAAAGAAATTTTGACTTCATCGTGACTATCTGTGGAGAGAGGTGAACAAGACTGAGACCTGCTGAGTCTTAATGGCAAACAAACCTAGCAGTAGACTTCACCATAGTTTTTCTTGATTTTTATTATTTTAATTAAAGTCCATTTGAAAATTTTGATAGTATCTTAATTCCTGTGTTAGAATAAACTGAAAAGTACTTAAATGCCAAGTACTTTCCAAATAAATAATTCATAAGATACTGAAAAGTAGTTAAATGACTTCTAAAATTAATTAATCTTCTTACAACAGAAATATTTCAGTTTTAAACACAATAATCTCCAGAAGACGTCACAAAAATACTCCGAGAGATTTTTGTTGGTGTGTCTTTGCTTAAAATTAGAAGAAATGACCCGAAGAGAAAGACACCTTTTCCCCAGACCTGACAGACACAGAAAGACAATCAACTCATGCTGACAAAGTCACCACCACTGGGTTCAATCTTGCTGATATTACCAGAAGGAAAAATTTTCTATTCCTGACTGACTTACACCTCCTTACCAGGTCATAGTTTACCTGTGGTATATTCACCTATACCCATTACTGTAATCAGGTTTAAATACAAGCCCCTGCTACACCAGCCTGCTTTGAAACACTCTGACATCTTTTTTTTACCTTCTCCATTCACTTCCATTCTTTGTTAATCAGACTGTATCTTCAAGATGCTAACTATGAAAGCACTCATTACTTAATCATGTTAATCTAAACCATTATATGAACAGATTTCCCATTTTATCTACCTGCACCCAGAACAATCCTTCCTGTTCTTTCCCCCTGCTCTTTTCCTGCAATCTATACTACAGTGATTTTCTCTTATTTTTCTCATATTATGTCTGAGAAGAATTTAGGATTTTATATTAATTGCTTTCTGACACATGCCTTTGGTTGCCATGAGCAAGACTCGATAGCTTAACAATTCTCTGTTTATTAAAAACCCCAATCAACTGTGAAATGAATTATTTCAACTGTACATATTCTATATGAGCTCTGATATAAACAGTAAATCCAGAGTGTTCAACAGCAGCAGTTTAGAGATTAACCTAATTACAGGCTATTAAACCAGGAGAATGCAGCCAATTGCATTTCTAGCAGCCTGCACGGAACAGGAACAGTTAATGATGATTTGATGGTTTCCTAGGACTTTGGAACAAATACTTGGCTTTTAGGCTGAGAGCAATGCTGGACATTCCTGTCTGATGCTTGGGGGATTCAGCCAACTAACAGATACATTTGGTGAAGAATCTCATTCCAGTCATGCCCTCCCTTCCTAATTTCCCTTTTCACTGTTTTGTCGTCTTTGCCTGTTCCTCAGGGAACCGAGTGATTGATAGCCTAATCCAATGACTGTATTACAGCTGCCTCAACTTGGACTCTTTTCCTTATCATTAGCAGTTAGCCTATGGTTAAATTCACAGCTCACTGCTTGGTACAGCCCCTGAGATTTAAGGGTCTGGCCTTTAGAAAATATTTAACATAAAATTGAAATCTTGACATACTGAGAATTCAGTTCTCTGCAAGGCTTCTTTAATTAATCCAATGTACTGTACCATTGTTCTATATGAGGCTCTGACATGGTGAACTGTTACTGAAGCTCACAGAGATGTGTAATTCTAAATTAAACACTCACTTACATGTACCTACACTGCATTTGTTTCCCAAGTACATGTGCATGAATGTGAAAATTTAAATCCAATCTCTAACAATAATAAACTACAAACCAATTACACTTAAGGAGTGAAGATTCTTCACTCATTTCAAGATCAGAATGAGCTTTTTTCAAAGTAAGAGGAGGAGAAAACACAGCTTGGTTCAAATGCTCTGTGTAAAGACTCCTCCTTCATTCTTTCTCCATGAGTCATTTAATCTTTTGGTGAATGAAATCAATTATGATCATTTTTAATCAACTACAAATGGCACCTGTGCTAAAAGTGTTTTCTTTGTGGGAATGAAATTGGCTAGAAAATATTAAAAACGGGGAAAAATGCTTAGTTCTCTGACCTTATCTAGAGAATAATACTTATTTTTAAATAGCTATAGGAAGGATGTAGACCTTGATCTATGCTGTAAACCTTTGCCCTACTTCCAGTCAGTCGATGAGCTGCAAGCCTCTATGAAAATGGCAGCTGAGTCCCAGATGAAAAATTATGCATCTCATAAACTGCTATTCTGCTGAAATGTCAAGCTATGGCAGGGCTGTACCTCAAACTCAGCACTTGGCATTTTCCTTCTGTCTGCTTTGTTGCCATGAAGCAAACATGAACAGTGAGGATTTGTGTAGGGCAGGTAGCAGGCGAGCTCCCTGTCAAAAATCTATTATTAGGGCTCTGATCTCTCCTGCACAGACCAGTGATGGCAGAACACTAAGAGAAATCAGACTGCTGCAAGGACACGACAGAAAACAGAGGACTCTTTGTGAATCCTGACATAATATATGCAAATGAGGGCTTTTAATGGCTGAGCTACATTGAACAGGAATAATAAAACAAAATTAAAATTGTACTACGGCATATATTTGTTTTTCACCCCTTTCCACGCTGTTTTATAAATATATGTTAATGTAAATAGTCTTTAACTCTTGGTAAATATTTATACTAAACAGGAGTGCCTATGCATACATACGTTTTGTTTTGTTTCCAGTGATGGGCTGCTTTTCATTCATTTCTATTGACCAAAATCCACACTGCACTGTCACTGACAGAACTGTGATGAGTAAAGTGAATGCTCTTGGTTGGTTTTTTCACTTTTCTTTTAATGATATGTCATGGAATTAAAATTAAAAGGCAGCCCTTATTATTATAGCTTCCACTTTTTCTCTTTCAATATAATTCATACATTTCAGATTAGAATATATGCCTCTATTAAAAATGTCAATATATATTTTAATTTAATAACTCCTGAAAAGCACTCCCTTAAATGTCACAATTGCTCTTGGACAGTGTTTTTCTGTAAAAACAGACAGCTCCACTAACTTGAAAAAGTAACTAAAATTAACTGTCTCTGCTGGTTTCCAATAATTACACATTCCTGCATTTAATGACTGAATCCACCACCTAGATATCCTCCTTCTGATATCCCTTGTTTGCAGCTATGAAGTTATAACACACCACTTCCTGAATCTCTCTTTTTCTGGAAAACAAGCACATGTACTTGCACATGCTGTACAATAAATTTGTGCAAATAATGCCAAAGTACTACAGCATGTAATAAATGGACAAAGCAATAACAGCACACAAACATGAGGTATTTGAACTGCTACTGTAAAATACTGCAATATTTCTGAAACAAAGCATTAAAAGAATACATAGTGAGTGCACTGTAGAGAGATTTGCTTTTAACCTAAGTTTTTGCTAAGTCCAGTGTACGGTTTTATAAATTTACCCCCTAAGGATTTGGCTTCCAGACAAAAACAAAGAAACAAACAGATGACAAAGAAAAAAAAACCATGGAAATTCGAGCAGAAGCTCTGCTCTATTTTGCCTGCAATAGATATCCCATTGTGCTGCAATGTGATGTGTTTTATAAAACACATCTGGAATATGGAAGCACAGTATGAAAGCTCGTGTAAAAACTTTTTTTTTTTAAATTTTAAAATACAATTCAAGGAAAGAAATCTTACAGAAGCGTGCAGCTGCTGACAGTATATTAACATTCATCTGAGAAACCTGGCAACTTATTCTGGTGTCTATAAAATACCAGAATAAGCATTTTCAAAATAATTTATACTTATACAAACTAAAACGTCTCTTTCAGAGCCAGAGGTCATTATTCCTTGTGAGGATAACAACCCTCACCATTAGCCTCTTTCTAATAAACAAACACCTTGCAAGTACTCTGCCCATATATAGGAAGAATTCATGATCATATATTCTACATTCTCAAACCTGAAATGCTGCTAGATCCATTCTAAAAGCTTCTTAATGGAGATCAAACTGTCTCTAATGCTGCAAACACATATGACAGTTATACAGCTTGAAAAACTGTATCTTAATTTTAGTATTTTTTTCTTTCATCATAAGGGCTTATTTCCTTAACCATATTTTGTATGGACTTCATTAGGACAACTATGTTTTTTGAGTAATGGGCAGTTCCTGTAAATTTATTTTAAAAAATGGATGAAGACTGGAGGATTCTCTAAATACAATGTCCTCTCAGACAACAGGGCCACAAAAATCCTCAGGGCTACCATAGCCTTTGGACTCATCCGATGCTGCACAGTGCAAATTGGAAATTAATTTTCTTTAGTAAACAACAATATATCATAATTAAGGTGAAATTTTTCCTGATTTTTTTTTTTTTTGTCACCAGGATAGAGGTAAAAGAAGAAGAAAAACCTGAGATATTTTATAATGCTCAATATTAGTAGGGTAAACTAGGAATCCAGGGGGCCCAGCTATGACCTGGTCTGACACCTGGGATTTAAACCTGGCTCTCCCAAGTCAGGCTCACGTGCAGGTCAGCAGGCTGTGCTAGTATGAGTGTATCCTGTGAGAGCTGTTTCACTTTGTATTAATAATTCAATATTCACAGGGAAGTGGAGAAGAGAGAGACTAATCCTACAGTCTAGTAGTCAAACATCCACCTGGGATACTGGGATCCCTCCCTGTCAAAACCACCCAAGAAATAGAAGGGTAGGAAGGAGGAAACAGTGATGCCTCTTGCAGCTTAGTGATTTTCAGCTGACCAAATTAGATAAAAACAGGAAGGTCATTGCCTGAGCACTGGCTCACAAGAAAACACTGACTGTGACAACTCAAAACTAAATGGGGGTTTCAAAGTAATCCCAGTAAGTCTCTCCTTCTTTGAAAATGTAAAAAAAAAAGTTTAAAAAAAACAGAGACAAAAGTCTGTTCTCAAAAATCTCAGGATTTGGCAGTGATGTTAATAAACTTTTTTTCTTACTATTTTTGTGTATGTTAGATAAATCATAGGAAACTACCTATCATCTAGTAATTTAAGAGGAACTGCTAAAAAAAAATTCCTGCTTCAATGTCTCTCCTTTAGAAAAATGAAGAATGAACCTCCTGCATGCAGCTGCTTCTGCATGAAGCAGACAAGAAGAGAAGGGATGAAGAAGCCAAGGGGAAATTTTATGTGGAAAATATTTTTTCAGTACATGGCCACATAGGAGGCCATTTTTGAACACTGGAGGACAGAGAGGTCTGTCAAAATGTCGGGCACTGCTAGGCCAGGGCACTAACACATCTCTGTTATTTGCTCTTTGTTGGAAACTTTCATCAAACTCAGAGGAGGGAGCTGTCACTCACCTGGAGAAGGCACCCTGCACTGCCCTAACAAACTGTGACACAGTGAATTTATAAATCCCTGGAGAGCACTGGTTGTCCCATGACCTGGTCCCTGCCAGGGCCAGCAGACAGACACAGGGCTGGACAATGCTGAGGGTCACCAGTGTTGAGCCAAGGTGCATTTCAGACCTCAGCAGCACACCTCAGGGATCCTGTGCTGGGGCTGGGGCCAGCTCCCACCTCACCCACGGTCACACAGCACTGAGTGTGGCACCCTAAAGGACAGAACTCCTGCAGGAACTCCTGCCTCACTCGCTGTACCTCTGGGCCATGTGAGCATCACTGCCAGTCCAGGATCTGTGCACATGGAAAAATCCAGAAAGCCTGATGCAGCTTGGCTGTGTGCTGTATCTGCCCTAGGTTTGTGCACAACAGAACAATGAACCAGCTGTGCTTTGGGAAAACATGCTGAAAATGAACCAGACTTATTGCTTCTATAACAGTGCTGTCTTTCACTTCAAAAATTAATTCTCTCTTGAGAGGAATTATTTGGAAAAAACAGCAAAAACTTACTGACTCTATCAGATAATAAAATAAAACAAATTTACACACATCAAAATAGAAACTCAATATGTTACACTGTGAAGTGACTTTCATGCCAAGAGCACAGAGCACTTCCCACCAAGCCTGTAGGCATGTAAGTGGTGTTCCTGCCATTCCACAGACAGGAGAAATAGAGCACGGAAAGGTCAAGTGTCTGGCTGCAGGCCACACGTCTCCGCTGTGGCACACAGGCTATGGCACACAACACAAGTATGGCCACCCTGCCCCTTGCTCTGACAAGATGACACGCTCTCCCATCTCTTGTCTTCTTGTAAGCATGCTAGCTCTCCTGATTTAAAATTGCTTTCCTGCTTTTGGGAATTTGTACATTGTTATACCTGACCACTGAGCAGAAAGTATTGCAACATGCTGCTGAGCTGTTGACTTTATTGGCTCCATGGCTTTTTTTCAGGTTGTTGTAGGATTGGGACCCAATGATGACTCTATCAAAATATAATAAATTGACAGCACTTCCAGTATTTTAAGTATTTTTTAAATAAGCAGACTTGTGTCATAGGTAATGGTGTATCCTAAAATGTCCTTTTCTCTTCCCTCTGATAAATATAAAACTTCAGGAAAAAGAAATGTATACTTACACACACACACCCCATATATAAATAAAATAAAGAAAGAACTTTTCCTTGGGTTCATTTAGTAGCATAAACAAAAGAAGTGCTGGTACATCCTCACTTACAGCTGGGCATGCAGGTGCCACTGTAATTTACACTACATGCATGTTTCAAATTTGTGACATAGACACACTTCTCATAATGCAGCCATTTAATAGATTTTATCAGGCAGAATTATGGTAGGAAGGAATATTCACAAATTGCAACTTAAATGAGAAAATGTGAATGGTGTTACTTATATAAAATACTACTGCAATAGTTCTTTTATTAATTTTTAATGCACAGCACCACTGTGACCTCCTTTATTCTTTTCCTGTCAACATGGCAGGCTAGAGAAATTGAAATGGGCTGTAGCTGTTCTCTTCTTGTTCCCCTCTTCCTCCCATTTTGCATAATATTAAAATATAACATCTTATTGGACTGTCACTGTGAAACCATTATGCGATAGGCATAATGATTTTTTCTGATTGTTATCACTTTCTTACTTTTCAGCATTCTCTAAAAAATTCCAAATTCTATGTAGTTATCTAAGGCAATAACGCAATTTGCCACTGAACATACTCATCTGAATTAAAGTTTGTTTAAAAGTCATCTTTTGCTACATTTCCTATGGTTCTCTAAGGATAACACCAGTCACATAAAATAAAGCATATTTTTGCCTGTCTGGTCTCCTCTGATTACATTTTCGGGGTGAGGTAGGAGGTGGGTCCAATAGAATAACGTTTGACTCAATTGGGAGGATGCTATTACTTCTTTTATGTATAGTTACTGCTCCCTGCATCACCAAGGAGACTAATCTCCATACCAGTAAAGCCAAGAAGCTCACAGTATTGTCTTTGCAGGGCCAAGTTTGTGTTGTCACAGCAACAGAGTTCACAGGGTCAATAGATTTATACATTAGTGTGCACCGGCACTGAACTGGAGTGTAAAAGTTTTGCAGCTGGTTTGAAAATTAAAGTGTGAAGCAGGACTTGAAAATATGGGCTACACAAGATATTCTTGTATATCCTGTGAAATGGGCTACAAAAATATGCATATATTTGCCTAATACTGTCTATCATTTTTACCACTGTGGGAAGAGGAGGAAGTAACCTCTCTGGAAAAGGTGCACTTAGTGGGAAGGAGGGAGGAAGGCTGGAGATTGGGCTATGAAACACACACTGCATTTGGATTGTTGATATTTCCCCCTGCGATGCCCTTTCATTAGCCTCTGTCTAACGTGGGGCCTGACAATTGTGACAGGATGAAAAATTTGAGGAAAAGCGAGGGTCATGAGGGAAGAGATTTCCTTCCCTCTCCAGTGACCCTATCACAGTATTCTGATGCAGTGCTTTACCATTAAGGAAAGGGCAACCCAAGAGCCTTCACACTTAATCTGTTCCATCTGTCATGACTTAGAAACATTGACCAGCAGTGAGCTTTAAGGACTCGCTGTGACTGCAGACATGATATTCTAGCCCACTACAAGGACCTCCTGATGTTTTGAAAGCCTCCAAGGAAGTACCATGCATCAAAAAGGGCAACACCTACCTGACATGCCACCATATGTGGTCCTCAGTCCTCGACCAACTGCTGGCCAAGGTGTGCTGTCTGCTCGCAGTCCCATCAGTCCTGACACAGTGTTGGTGGCTGTAACACCATCTGCGCCACCTGTGAAAGAAAAGGTCAGTCCCTTTTTGTTAAATCATGTGTGTAAGAACAAGAGGATAAAATACAAAAGAAAACCTGTGAAACTATGAAATAACTAGGAATTCAAATAAACAGCTGGAGAGCAAAAGCAACAAACTGCAAGGGGATGATGCACAGAAAGGTCCTTATGACTGATCCTGGGCTAATAAATTCAGCACTGGCTTCAAGGCAGGCTGCATCAGCTGAAAGAGCTGTAAGGGCTATAAGACAGCATGTGGAAATGTGGGGGCTGACAGGCAGATCTCTGCCCTTCAGCTGTGTGGGATAGAACTGGCTACAGCAGCTGTTCAACACCTGAAGGTACCCCAAAACAGTGGCCACCTCCTCCAAGCTTCTGTGCATCAAGACAAAAGAAGCAATGTGACAAAGAAACAATTACTATGGTTCTAAATGATGGATTAATACATCTACTTGCAAACTTATTTGCTGCCATGTTGTACTTTAAGCTCTAAGGAAAAAAATATTTATACCTTCAAGTAGTGTATTTTTGTTTTCTGAGAACACACACATAATTTTCTCTACATAGGAATAGGGGGATTTACAGTGGTATGGTAAACATAAATATTACAGAAGTAAGAGCGTGCAGGGAAACACTATACAATTTATTGTTAACAGTCTAACATGGTTCTCTTCATATATTGCTCTATTCTAGATGCATAAACTAAATTAGGAAACCTTTGATCACTGTGCTTATCCCAAATACATAAAACCAAAATATTTTCGTATTAGTTTCTGTTGTTCTTTGTTATTCCAGCAATGCTCCTATCTTACCCCATGCAGCAAATTAGTAAATCTGCACAAGTTGTGCACTGGAGTCACTCACCTTCCTGCACAGCCATTGCAATTTTCACAATATCAGTGACATTTGGGGTCAGTTTGGCAAAGAAAGGAATGTGAACAGCTTGTCTAACCCAGCGACAGATGTTCCGTACCAGCTCTGGATCCTGTTCAAATAGGCCAGATAAATATAGAACATAATTAAAAGTAATATGAACAAAAGGTATATTAAAGAAATAGAAAACTTTGCTCTAAGTGGCTATGCTGTAATTTTGTGAAATTGCACATCAGAACTGAACAACATCTCATTAGTTAACTTATTTCAGACACACCAAGTAACTGCAAATCCACTACAGAAAGGTTAGTCTGTGAAAAAAAAAGGAAATTATTTCTTTTTCCAGAAGACAAAGATATCACAAAATATTCCCTTCCCAGAGAGAGGAGAATAGCATTTTGGATGACAGAGACTATTTTACCCATTTCTTTTAAAAATTACTTTTCAGTTTTAATGAGTCACTCTATGTAAGGTACATTAAAAAGTAGCTGTATCCTATAAAATAATGTGAACCTGAAGCATTGTCTGATTATACCCTGATCAGAACAAGGATGAATCGAGGTTGCAGGGCTATCAGAATGCAATTCAGCATTTCTGAGCTCTGAGAATATCTTGGGATGGTCATAGTGTAAATGAAAGATCAAAATCTTCTCTGTTAAAGCCAGAAATCGAAATCTTCAAGTGTTGGCTTTTCCTGATTCCCAGTCATTTACTTCTCTTATGGAATACATCTCATGTAGACAGTAATCAACTACCCTTTCCACTGAGGACAGTTCAGTGGAACTAACACCTGCATCTGGCACACACAAGGGTTCTTGTTCAATGTAACTCTTGTTTTATTTTTCTGTGGGCAATTCATAATGCTTTTCAACAAATACCTTAACATTTGCAATACTGATGCATGTAGAACATGGTGCGTGCTCTGGTTAAAAATTGAATGGTGCCATTACAAGATTTAGCACAAGTATTACGTGTGGGTAGGCTAATCGGTACTGGAGCAATTATTTACATTTACTAAGTCTTTATCACTCTCTTGGATAATTAAATCTGTCATATATGAATAATCTTCTCCCATTTGGATATTGTAAAAACTCAGAAAGCTGCATTGCTACGTATTAACTGAGAACAGGATGAGACTAAATGAAATTTAATTTAAAACAATCCAGTAGACACCAAGGTTACCAGTCTAGTGAACACACAGGAAATATCCCCTTGTTGTTTTTCCTTTTTACACCAATGGGTAAATACAAACAAAACCCCCACAGGCTGTGTTCCTAGAAAGTACACAGTGCTTGACATGAATAGCAAAATCCTAAGACTGAGCTCTGGCATCCCAATAAAAACAGTGATCTCCTGCCCATGCAGCTGCCATGAAATATGTATGAAACGCTGCACCAGCACTATGAAAGTAGTTGCAGCTTTGACTTTCATTTCTGTTTTGAATTTCCTTGAGGCCCAATGCAGAAATGAGAGACCCTCTAGAAGACATGAATTGTATATCCTTTATGTTAATTCTTCTCCTTAGAAATCCTTGTGATAATGCTCAGGATGTTGGCACCACATAACTCATTATGCTGACTTCGATGTGCTTACACTGCTGCCATAAAAATTCTTACTCCAACACACTAATGCCTTCAAATATACAATTATTTTAAACCACATTGAATAACTTTTTGGGAGATATCTTTCGTAAAGCCCAGTTTTCATCCTACCTAAGACAATTTAACTAGTTTGTCTTTCATTATAAACAATAATTGTTTGGGTTTTTTCCCCTGAAAATAAGTAAAGATCTTTATTTTCAATCAGCTGTACTTCACATGCACCAAGATTAATGCAATTAATGCAATGGAATGGTCTTCTATTCCTCATGCTAGTAAACAGTTTAAATATCTGATTGCACAGCATGTGATTAGAAAAAACCCTTTCGAAAGGCTCACTTGTATCAGCCTTGGTAAATTGCCCATTTTTGGTCCCCATAAAATCACAGGTAAAATAACAGGAAAATAATTTGAACATTCAAGTGAAGGAGGTAAAATCTTTCATCCTATTTCACTTAATATTCCAGGGAAAAAAAAGGAATGTTTAGTGAGTAAACACTGAAAAAAATGAAACAAAAGTTAGAACAATGCTTTGTTGCCTAGTGACAGTTATGACAGTTATTGATAGAAATTGGAAGGATGATGAATTTTATACAAAAAAAATTAGAATTCCCATTAAATTTGTCAATTCTGAACTGAAACGGGTATTTGTGAAGGCTTTTTTTTTTCTCATTATGTTTTATCCAATTAATTTGCACAATAAATAAATCTCATATGAAGATAATGCTGGCTAACTTTAAAAAATGTAATTTACCCTTGTGCCACACCCCAAAGCTGCACACACAGGATGTATCTCGCTGCTTGCCTTGACAGTGCGAGTCCTCCAATGGAGTTGTGCTGGAACACCCCAATGATCCATTCTTCACCCTCCTCCTCCTCCTCTCCTCGCTCTGCCTCCAGCCCCTCCTGCTCAGGCTCCTGCTGGTGCAGCAGGGAACACCAGAGAGACACCTCCTCTCTCCCCTGCCAGCAGTGACACTGGGAGTGCCCATGGCCACAGCCACCTCCTCCCTCCCCTGCCAGCAGTGACACTGGCAGTGCCTATCGACAC
>VZTT01008589.1:46089-71911 GCA_013400855.1 Buphagus erythrorhynchus | reverse complement strand
GCCAGCAGTGACACTGGGAGTGCCCATGGCCACAGCCACCTCCTCTCTCCCCTGCCAGCAGTGACACTGGGAGTGCCCATGGCCACAGCCTGAGCATCCCAGCTGCCACAGGGATTTCTGTCATGAAGCCACTGCCTGAGAATACCTGGGCTTCTGTGCTCTACAGACAACTAGTGCTTTTGCAAAGAGGAATAATATCCTCACCGGTTTTGTTTTGTTTTAACTCACATTTTCTACTTTAGATCATTGAGAGAAGTTATTTGTTAATTTATAGATTTTGTAATTCCCTACTGTATTTGCACTAAGGACTTAGAAAAATGCATTCTCAGCAATCAGATGGCTGAAATCAGAAGATATTGATGTCACTGGACAGAAAATTTTCATAGGAAATGAACAAACTACATTTGTATAATCTGTGGGAAGTTCCCTGGCTGGTGCACAACCTCTCCATAGAAGCTTGCTCACCTTTAGACTAAGACCAATTTGCAGAGGTCACACAATTTTGAGAAACACTAAAATGATTAGAAATAGAGAATTTGCTTCTAAATGCAATCATTGACTAAAGAAATGCAGCTCAAACCTTCAGATTTCTGAGAATATTAATTTGTCCCATTCAGCAAAGTTCTAAACTCAGGCACAAATTTAGCAAAGTGAGTAGCATGATACCAAAAACTAGTTTTGAAGAGGTTATGTACAGGCTTCATTTTGCTTAATTCATTTGACTGATTGAGGACCTCCCACCTACTTGGATTCCAGAAAGACTGACCCCAACTCACAAATTGCTTTTTCCAATTCTTTCTTGGATTTATAAAACATTCAAGTATGAGCATATAACCTGTGAAAGAATGAATCTTGAGGTCTGTAAATGACATTATAAAACATACTGTCAATGCTAATACAACATAAATATCTTTTTTCACCCCAATTTAAGTTTATGAAAGTGCCTGCAGCTTTTATCATTGATAAAGTGGCTGATGAAGCCTGCATAGTCAAGAAATATTTTCTAAAAGGCTTGATATGTAAAATGTTACTAGCTGTAAAAACAGCTGGGCATTTGTATTCACAAAACCAACAATGTGAACGAAGTATTATATTATTCAGCTTAATTTAGTAGAGGACTGTACTGCTTTTGGTTCAGAGTCTACCATGTTGCTAAAAATTACCTTCTTCCATTACACATAACTGGATTTGTTGGTTCTCTCATTAATAATAATACAGTATGATTGTAACACAATGTGTAGCATAATTTTGCACTGTGTGTCAATCCAGAAGAAAGAACAAATAAATGCATCAATGGACTGTAACATCCATTGCCAACACACTTTGTTTATCTGCTGTATTTAAATTTTTTTTAAACAAACCCCGTCTAAATAAAAGCTTGGTAAAATGATCATTGACTAAAACATAATATTGATTCATGCACTGTACCTAAAAGAATCTGTTGGTAATTTAATACCATATAAAGTCTCTTTTGGTATAAGCTGTACATCAGCGTGTCTTCTGTCTTCCTGTTAATCAAATAATGCTTGTTTATTCCAAAGGCACAGGAGATTTGAATGTTACAGGGGTTGTCTTTTTACTTCCCTAAGCAACAGTACAGAATCATTTTTCCTGAATATTCATTATAGCCTTGGGCTAGATGAAGCTTTTAATCCTAACTACTCATTGCCAATGGGTAGATATACTAGAGGAAAAACAACTATTCACCTTTTTTTTCTAAATGATCACATGATAAGCTTAACTACAACCATAACTATAAGTCCTCAGAAATTAAAGCAGCAAGTTGTCTACTGATTGAATTTGGCATCAGTAATGAGATGAATCCCCTGTCCTATCACCCCCAAGGCAGATACATCCTGCATGTTTAAAAAGCAGCATGAAAATGCTGTGCACAGAGTAGGTCACCTCGTCTTGTGGTTCATGGAAACAAAAAACCATGTTGAGATTACCACAGAAATGTCTGGCTGAAGAGTTTTGGAAATTTTTATTGTGACCTATTTTCAGTGTTCTTTCAGGGCCCTCATTTTTGCACTACCCTGTTACTGCACAATCTTTACACTGTATTCAGAACACCTCTCTGAGGCAGAGAATTACAATTATACCTGTTCAATAAATGGAGAGAGGAGAGTCAGATAGCCTGAGGTGCACCTCCTACAACTCACCTTGCTTTGGTGCCCAGTTCTGCAAAAGTCATTTGTGTAAGGACTTGAAAAGGTTTGTCTGGCAGAAAACTGCACTTGATTCTCTGGTCTACCTTAAACCATGAGATACTTTACACATTAACAACAGAAATATTTTTAATACTAGGATTTAAATAGATTTTCAGAGCATTTGAATTATGCAAAAGATAGAATTACAACTACTTTAGGGTAAAAAACGTGTTTGTTAACTATGCAACGCTCCTTGGGAAGCACACGTGTGAGTGCACATACATATACATGTGTGCATATATAGAGAGAGAATACAAATAGCAGTCTGAAAGACGTCATAAAAAAAATCAAACCTGTTCAGAATTTTCCCTAAGAACTTTGTAAGAAAGATTAACACTCAGTAGAGCACATTAGTTGATCTTATCTAATTAGTACTACAGAAAATGGACCATACCTTGCAATCTTCAGGCTGTCCCTAAACAATGGTGGCAGTTCTGTCTCACTAAGTACAGGACAAGGACTCATAGGGTAAGAATGAAAATGCAACCTTTCTCAGACAAAATCCTGACTTTACGTATGTATGTGTATTTTACTATTTATCCTTTACACAGCTATCTCTTCTCCTTCCTCTTATGAGAGGCCCAACATTGTCTTCATAAAATTGTCTCTAAACCCACACAAAATTTCCACAGTACTTAAATACAGAATTACAGTCAATCACTATAGCAAGAGTCACCCTTGCAGAATCTCATGGTTAATTTTACTGCCTTCTTATATCCTAGAAAGGAGCAGTTTAGGTTGTGCATCTGTCCCATTTCAAACTTAATTAGAGCTAACAATTTGTTTAAAGCCTGTCAAAATAAGGGAAGGATTTCCCAGGATAGAAGATGAATAACTCTCCACTTCTCATCTGGAGTAAAAAATTCTTCCTCATTTCTCAGGAAATTTGACAGCTTTTGGTCAACATCTATTGACCGCAGCTGTCAAAAAGAAAGAAATGAAGCAGTTTAACCTAAGGCAGGAATAGCAGTTTTCACAGTTGTATGTGAAGCTATCTATATATATTAGGAAAAATTAAAAAAAACTGGCCTAAATTACATCAGAGGCTTTGGGTTAGCCTGGTCAGCTTCACAAAATATAGCTGCTGGTTGAGAGCTTCTATCCCTCCAGCAAGAATCCATGATGTGATGTGATGTGAAACCAATGCCACACAATAAACTTTTAGAGATAATGATAGAATTCAGTACTCTTTCCCAGTCAATACTGTATTGCTTTTTGGCATAAGA
The DNA here is from genome assembly GCA_013400855.1 of Buphagus erythrorhynchus. Classification (NCBI taxonomy): domain Eukaryota; kingdom Metazoa; phylum Chordata; class Aves; order Passeriformes; family Sturnidae; genus Buphagus; species Buphagus erythrorhynchus. The sequence continues at coordinate 68,475 of VZTT01008589.1, read as the reverse complement.
TGCAAAGTGTACTAGTTTAGCCAAATAAAAAAACCCAACCCCCTAAAATTCAAAATCTCATTAAATATTTTCTATAAAATGGTACAGGAAAATCCCATTCAGGATAAAAATTCAAAATATCCAAACATGAATAATTTGATATTTTGTTCTAGGAGAATAAAAATGTTTCATCCCACTTAAGCCTTCAGCTTTTATTAATTAAGTTGCATTTTGAAACGAGGTCTTTTCAATGTGAAGGGAGATTTTAGAGGTGGGGTTTTTGGAAGCATTTCTAAAAGATCAGAGATTCAGATGAGAAAAATTAAGCAAATTCCACATAGTTACCATTTAACTAAACTACCATAGCAACAATGTGCATTGTGACTATTGTTCACTGATTTAATTCAAGGACATACTTATTTTCTACTCTCTTATACAATTTAAAATGCTCCTTTCTTTAAAAAAGTCTTTTGAAATAAGTCTACCGGGTAAATGAAGACATTTATGTTGTTTTTACATAGCAAAACGTTCTCTTTATAATTTGAACAAAAACTGTAATATTTTTAAACTGAACAGATATCATATGACTTTTATAACTAAGCATGCCCTACTAGTGAAACAAGCACATTTTTGCTTACAAAATACTGCATATTAAGATGTAGAAGTCTAGCTTGGAAAATTCCTATTCATTTTTGCAGACTACACTCATTCTTTTGGTTATAGACTTATCAATTAGGCAAAAACATTACCACTTCAAGACCATGTAAAGACTATATTTTTATCTTTAAATTTAATGGAAAAAAAAACCTTACAGAGAGTAACGAGTCCCAATTCATGGATGTTTTTGGCAAAGTAAAAATCTAAGCGAGAACTGAGAGACCTGACTGAACTTTCTTTTTCCTGTGGTAAGTTATAAGAACTAAAAAAACTCCTGTCACCCAGCTCCATTCCTAGACGTTTGGACTTTATTAATTTAAAATAAAGCTGCAAGCAAGGTGTCAAAATTTGATCAGCTGCTCCTTCAGATCTGTCACTGCAAGTTCCACTCAGGAGTGCCTAATTGAGATTCTCCTTTTCTTCCAGTGATACCAATGTGTCACTGGGCTAAATCAAGTCACTCTGGATTAGGTCCAGGTTTTGGTCATGGCTGAACTGAGAAGTCATAACTCTGAGACCCTGTCTCTACTGAGGGAGATAACAGTGGGCACTGAGAAAAGCCAACAAGAGAATGGGGCTCCTACTTCCAAAGGAAGGCTCTTCTCAGACTACTCTGAAAAATTGAAAGAACAAACTGGTGTACATAAAAAAATAAACCTTAAATATAAAAGCATATATCAAAATAAACCTTAAAAGACACATAAAGGGTTTCCACAGAATCAGAGTTTCAATAATTTTTCAATTTTAGCAGATCCCTTTCTCCCTTTCCTTTCTTACTCTTCTTCAGTATCAAAACAACTATTCCTCCCTACCTTAGCTCTTTAATTAGAACCTTTGAAAGATATTAAAAGCACAAGAAAAATAACCTTTGATTGCCTTACTTTACTAAAAGAAATTGGAAAAGTAACTTGTTACAGTGTTTCTTATTGTAGTATTCTACTGGAGCTGCACAAACGAATGATGCCTAACATATGTCAAAAAACACACAAAAATAAGCCAAACAAAAAGAACCCACTTCAATGGGTTTTCACATATCTAATCTAAAAGCTGCCCATTTTAACACAGGTCAGCATCCAAACTCAAGAATACATTTATCAAAGTGCTATGTGGGAGATCCTCTTTGGGCATCTTATTAGCAGCATGGCACGCCTACATCCCTTCTGTGATAGTGCTGCACCTCATGACTGAAAACCCGTGTGCAGACAAGGTCAAAAATGAGCTGGAGATTTCTGACTGACCTGTACAGAAAAGTAAAAAAAATATATTTGTTTTGGAGTAAGAAGAACAATTAGAGGGATGTCAGACTCGAGCACAACTGAAACTTGAAAGGTTGGTTGCTGCCTTTAGTCAGCTTTGTAATTACTCCTTTTTCAGATTACAGAAAAGCTTTTTGTTTTGTCCCCAGCACAAAGAGGAAAACAACTGAATTTACTTTGAAAACTGATTCCTCTCTGATTCCTACACCTCTGTGTAGGTGGTTGAGCCATTATTCTGAATGTTTGGGTTTTGTCTCATTTATTTTTAATTTAAAAATGTTATCCTAAGGAACCAGAAGAAACATCTGTTAGAAAAATTTCTACTTTAAAAATTAACTATAAGACATTATATATTTGGTTATAGTTACCTTACATGATAGGGAAAACTGTCTTTTTTTTTCATTGTGATTACAGCTATTGATTTTAATGCAGTGTTAAAGGCATTTAAGTCAGATGATTTTCTTTGGTTTTCAGCATAAAGATCAGTAATAGTTGGTCTGAAAGGTTGATGCACAGACTGGCAGTCCAAATTACCAAATTATTTGTTCCAGTATCAAGTGGGCTTAAATATTCCAAATGCAAAATACAAAACTACACATTTACCTTTTGTAAATTTCTTGGGCACACTCACTGGAAAGATTTATTTAACAGTGCTGCTGTATGTAAAGTGTTGACTGATAAAAATGTCTTTTTACCCCTGACAGAACAAAATATTTTATCCTGGTTGTTTCTAGCTAGCCAAACTAATGTTTCTCATAGCACTGTAAAAAGTGGTATGCAGCATGATTAAATAATATTTCAGCTCTTTAGTTCATGCAGAGGTCACCTGCTAGAAGGCATAAGGGTTTGATTAGGTTTACATCATACATTAAATATTCTAAAGGGAAGCACAGAACTCAAATATGTGAGGCTGCAGCTATAAATAGCTTTCTCTTGTGGTCAGGTAGGCAAGCTCTATCCTTTCCTATCATAATAAGGCAGAAAATACTAAATAATTGAGGAAAGCATAAACCTTTGAAACATGAAACTAGGAAATTTAAAACCTATGCTCTGAGAAGAACTTGCCACTCAGTTTTAAAATGGTCATCAAGTGGGCATGGATTCAGGTTTGGCCTAGTGTACAGAGCAAACTTCCCAGCAAACTAACTTTCCTAGGAGCTGAGGCAAAATTTAAAGAAATAAGAGTCTAATCCTGAAAACTCTCATGTAGGCAGTGAAGAGACTAGTTAATATATTGCTATTTAACTTTATCAAACACTGGCATAAAACTGAAACCACAGAGAGAAAAAATTATTAATGTGCACCAAGATAAACAATCTTAAAATATTTTATTTTACCAGCAAAGTTATTTGTTGGTAATCACTTTCTTTCCAGTAAATCCTGTTTACCAGATATCATGATTACAAAAAACTGCAATGTCTTATGGTGTAATTATGTATCCAAAACTTCTCAGGGCATTAAAATACAATTTCAAGAACAAGTACAGGTTGCTATTTGATTAGGAAAAAGAAAAGAAAAAAAAAAAAAAAAAAGGGTTGTTCTTTTATGGGAAGCACTCACGATATACTTCTTTGCTGCTAGGCTACTGAAGTGTCATTAAACAGCCAAACAGTGCCAGGTCACTGATATTGTGACCAAACTAACCTCTGTGACATCTGTCACCCATAATGTGAATTTCAGCAGAAATGCTTCCATCATAGTAAGACTGAAAATACATGTAAACCCAAATTGCTTTCATGTCTTCATGATTTTCAAGAAAACAGAATTACTTTTACATTTGCTAAGGAAATACATTCTGTAGAGAATGCCTTCCTTACATAAATGTAAGTCACCACACATAAATAGTGTTTAAAACCTTATTAACAGCCATAGCATGTCATTAAAAACTTCCAGGAAGTTGGTGGTGCTGTTAACATTACTGCTGAATTTATAATCCCTTTTTATTTTCCATTTTGTCTTTTGAGTAATTCAATTAGAATCCTTCAAAGCAATAACAGTGGATTAAATGTTGTCAAACCACAATATGAAATTACAGAATAGAGTTCTGATGATGAATTTATTAAACTTCGCATTTCAATTCATTTCTCCTTGAGTGTATAAAAAGCAGAATTCTTTAGACAAAACACCAATTAACTTTCATACCTCATTATTAAGTATTGTCTTCTTTTAAAACATGGAATATATGAGGACATAAAGGACACATGCAAGAAATTCATTTAAATCCCAACATTTAATTACACCTGAATCCTGCAGTAGCAACAGAAAAGAAATGAATTCTCAGGTACTGGAGGAAGGTGAATGATGTCACTTACCCAGGAGTGACCATAAAGCCAGCAGGCTTTCCCTGCTCAGATTTCCAGTGAAATAGCTCATGAATCAATTTTTACTTTGAAAGTAACTCAGCAAAAGGGTTTAGTTTATGAGTAGAGTTCTGAAGAATGAAGGAATAGAAAAAGAAAAGAAAGAGACATCTGACAACAGACAAGATTAAAAACCAATCCAAAGAGGTTGAACAACAAAACCAAATTATCATAAAGGATGATGTTGGACCATGATCAGTGTGAGGCCATGAACATAACTCCACACAACACATTTCCTGAGCTGTGAAAAAGTGTGCTTAGGTCTGCATTTGCAGGAGTTGAAGCAGGCAATCAGCAGCATCCCTTCCCCTTGCACATCCCAGATTCCCTCCCAGCAAAACAATGCCCCGTGCAGCACATCCCTGCACATGCAGAGTAACAGCATCACCACCTCAACCAAGGCATCCTTGTTTCTCAGGAACTGAATTTCTTGCCTCTGTTGAGCTTTTCCCTCAGTTGAACTATCAAGGCTCCTCTTCATATCCATTTGCTTGGGCAGCTGGCAATTCCCCTCCTCTCCCCAGTCACCCAGTTTTACAGAGCTTACTTTGAAACAGTTTGGACTCTGAGAAACATGACTGAAAGAGGTCATTTGGTCAAGACATGCCCCAAAGCAAGAGAAGGCATTGGCAGACACAAAGACACTGAGATCAGCTAGGATTATGTTCTGAAGAACCAGCCAAAATGAATGAAAGTGGCCAATGCAAGAGAACAATGAGACATCCGAATCCTGAAGCTCCACCACAAACACCAATACAAACCTCACTCATGCTGGTTTATTTTAGATTTTGGGTGGCAATGTCCACCCTGCTGCTATAGCCCAGTGTAGCACCACTCTGCTGTACTTTGCATTAATTTGTTGCAATAACTGATATAGAAGAGAAGAGCGAGAACTAATACTGCCTGCAGGACTCAATGAATTATACTTAACCAGGATATTATTGTAGGCTGATAGTAGAATGTCACATGAACACAGATATAATCAAATTCTGTTTGGGGCATCATTTATTTAAAATACTTCAAGCTCCTTGCTGGCAGAGCAACAGCGAATTAGCATGCTATGCTGTGCACTTCAATTAAAAAGCAGCCTCATCTTTCCCATTTCCAAGGTACAGCAGAGCAAATCTAATTGTGCCATGCAGTCAGCTCTCATCTTCGCAGAGTAACCGGGGCTTTGGGGTTTTTTTCTTTTTGTTTTTGACAGATTTGTCGTCTTCTGATTGAGGCAATGAAGGCTTTTATGAAACTAATGCCTCCTAATTGCAGGCAATAAACATAAGCACAGCCAGCAGCAGAGACTGTAGCAAGAACAACTGAAGGAAAATGAAAATAAAGGTAAGAAAAGAAGCACAAAGCAAGTTCATTTTACATATGATCTGAATACTTAAACTACCAAAATCTGGATTTCAGTGCTCACAAGAGACATATACATTCCTCCTTCAATATAAACTAAAAAAATCAAGTAATTCCCCAAACCTAGAGCTTAAATGCTGAGATAGGCAAAGTTTTTTTATATTTTGGAGGTTAGAAGGTACGAGTAATTAGTAAGAAATAGTTATACGCCAGGATGTTATTAACTTTTACAATATTTGTTTATAGTTCTAAGGCTGAGATTTTTAAATGTGAGATTAGCAGCTTTTGACTTGAGACCGTGTTCATACTGATTATCTCACTCCAAGTGAACATCCAAGTCCTTGTGCTGCCTTTTATCCAGAACTCATTTCCTGTTCCTGGTACAAAGAATACAGTGCTTTTGGTTAGGAATTGAACAGGGTGAATGCACAGAAATGGTTGTCTGAAAGGACTCCAGGAGGGCAGGTACTGAAGGTCCTGCTCGGAGTGGGACTAACACCACCAGCAGTGAGGGTGGTCACAGCTCTGCCTGCCTGAGCCCTAAAAGCTCCAGAGATGGAGAGTCCACAGCTCCACCAGACAACACATTCCTGATCTGCATCACCCTGTGTGGAATTCTTTTCCTAATGCACAGTTTGAAACATTGAGCCCACAATTTGCCCCTTGCTGTATCATCTGACATGACAGAGAATAATCTTCCCCTTTTTGTAGCTACTCTTGCAGCATCCTTGTCACATCCTCTCAGGTAGCTGTGGGCTGCTCTTTCCTTCCCTCTGTGGTTTTTCATGGCCCACTAGGCCAAGGAGACTCACTGATAACTTTGAAGACTTTGGGTATCACTTGTCCTAATCAATCTTGTTCTGATGTTTCTTGGGAAATGCACATTACAGGTCTCAGACCTGGGGTTTCATCATAGCAGGAATGCAAAGTAAACCCAGATTACTGACTCAATTTAACTATTTATTATTATCCAGGCAGAGCAGCTGGAGAGACTTGTTGACCTTTAGAGCAAAATCAAAAAGACAAACACTTAAATTTGTTGGTTTCAGATGGCATCAATAATTCTAAATATTCAATGCCACCTTTTAGAAGGATAAGTAAGAAAAAAAAATTAAAACGTCTTTGCATAGTTTCCAGTGAAGGACAAAAAGTGCACCACAAATACACCACCACAGGTTAGACATTGAAATGTGAGTGCTACCATCTCACATGCTTGATTTATTATTTTCATAATTTTATGCTAAGATTACTACAGGATTGAACTATAGTGGGAAAGTGACACTGTCATTTTTAAATAATCTGCTGTTCACCATGTTGTCTTTATGTTTGCTACTAAATGTTTTGTACACATAGGTTATCTGATGCAAAGAAAATCTGTGCATTAGTGCTGGTAAACCTAATGACAAATTCTATTACAATATTTAATGATATCCACTTTTATACAGTTGCAGATTGTTACAAAATAATACAAACCTTAACTTTATTATCATTAATCAGCATTAGTAAATATAATTGACATTTTATACAGAACCAGCTTTAAGTAACTTATTGGCAGCAATACAGATACCTCTTAATATAACCCTCTGGCTAGCTATGCTGTGTGGGCGCCAGAGTGTCTGCACTAATGACTTGGAATTAAAATCAAATAAAAGCTGAGAACTGTAATTCAGTATAAAACAAACAGCCATACTTAGGACCAATTTATATATATATAAAATTTGGATATACCAGGATCTTTTTAAATTTGCAGTTGATATAAAACAGTGAAAGCGTTTGAGACTAGACAACAAAATAGGCTAGAGAAAAAACAAATCTGATGTTCCCAGATTTCTACACTTACCCTGAAGGCACACCTTAGGAATTGGAATGAGAAGAAAAAGTAGACAGTGTAATTAACCTTTCCTTTCCCTTTTTTTTTTTAAACAACAACAAAAAGACAGAACATGTTAGACATTATAAATAGTAAAAATATGCATTTTTCTGCCATTATTCTTCATCTCAGCAATTTCTGTAGTTTCCTGAGGATTTAATGTGCTTAGGCATGAAAGAGACCTAATCCTTGAAAAAAATTCCTATGAAGACATGGATTATGTTATCAAAAAGATTTAAGAAAACCTGCTTCACTGTACAACCAGGAAAGCTGCTCTGCCTCTCAAAGCCTCATGCCCTGACTTCCAGATATCGAGTGGTGTTTTTTTTCCAGAGCAGATCTGAGCCCTGTCTTCCCCACACCACCCGTGTATGACCTATTTGACTTCAGCTCTGGGGGAAAGAAAAAAAAAAATACTAAAATACCAAAATACTATCTAGCACATTTTTATCTTCTGATGGGGCCTCCAGGGGCCACTGCACGTGGAAGCCTCCTGAAGGGCTACTGATAAATCTTGTTGCACATACCATTACTTAATCCAGTTTATCCCCACCCTTTGCTTCAATAATTTACATTTAAAATCAATATAATTTAATTTTAACCAACTCTGAGGAAGAACATCAGGATCTGGCTCTCTAAACACAGCTTGTTCTATTCATTTATTCATCTAAAGAACTTGATTCTTTTCTGAGCTCTCATTTTTACATATATTAAACATTCCAAAGACTACCCATATCGCATGAGGAAGATAGAAATTTTATTATTATAAAAACATATATGTATATGTAATCTTCTTTCTTTATGGATCTGATCTCCTCCATGGAGAGGCACAAATCCACACGATAGCCCTGAGTGCTCAGATTTTGCATTTGCTTCTCTGATTTTACAACAGCTGAAAGATATATAAAAACTCATGTAGCCAGACAGCTCCCTACTGACTACACATCTAAGCAACTTCACATGCATACATTACTCCAGCCACTGAGAGCTGGAAATAACACATACCTAAAAAAATAAAAAACCCCATGCTTGAAAGGAGCCTGTTTCAGTTTCTGTGTGGAACCTCCAGGGCTCTCCCTGGCCACACTGCACCTTCCACACTGTCCTGCCTTCTCAGGCAGGGACACACCAAACTACTGAGTTATGCTCTGCAGACTGAAGGGAGGGAATTTCTTCAAAAACTTATGAAGATGGCTAAAATAGCAATTGGTTGTTGAATGCACTTCGGGGGAAAAAAAAATAACTACTACTGTTTTGCTAGTGTTATCCTGGAGGGTTTTTATGATTCTCTCCCGTTTTTAATCACAACTTCAGTTAACGACCACTGGCCATAAAAAGCATCCAGATTACTTTCATTAAAAATAATAATCTACAGCATGGACCAGATTGACATCATTTTGTTCACAGAAAACAATAAAATGCCTAGGGCACTGTGCCTGACAGTATTGCTATGATAAAGCCATGCTTGAAGAGTGTCCATTTGAAGTGTTACACTGATTACAGTTCCTATTGCCTCCCTAGTTTTAGAAAGTGAATGGTTTTGTTATCCACTCTGTCCCCAAAATGTACTAAGATGGGAAATCAAACGGGCTTCATAATTCAGAAACTTGGATGGTCAGGCTCTAGAAAATCTCTCCTGGTAGACTGTGAACCAAGATTTTTCAGAGACTTTCAATTCACCATATTTGGGGATTTTTCACAGCCAAACAAATTTCAAGTCATGAGCAAAACATGCAAAAATCTACAAACTTCAAAAGGATGTTAGTATGAGAATTAGCGTTTGTACATGTATATTTTCTTTTCATGGGCAAAACAACACACATTCTCCTACCTGAAGTCATGGGATGTACTGATAAACTCTGCAACAGATTTCTACACGGCAGAGACATCAGGCATGGGTAATTCTGATCTCAACCCTCTAAACCAACAAATCTATAGGTTACAGAACACAGGCTATTATAAGGAAGGTGTTATGGTACTACCAGAATGTATGGCCTCTTCTGAGACTCTGAAATACAGTTAGGTTTATGTGTTAAAAATTGTGAAATGAAATGTGTGTATATCTCATGTCCTTCAAAATCATTACTGATACATGCAGTAATTACTAGCTCGTGATTTAAAAGACATGTACAGGGCACTGAAATGGAAATCAACAAATTCTGTCTAAGTGCTCTTTTGAAATTGTTTTCATCATATTCCTTGTCAAATACATAATGCATTTTTGTTCTCAGCAAAACTAAGCATTTTGTACACTCTCAGCTTCTTTTTTTTTCATCACTAAATATTTAAACACATTCAACCTAAAAATCTCAAGCTGGTAATCTGCTGCTTGTGTCTTGCCCCCTGAGGTGTAACTATCAATGTGGCAGTGCAGGATTGCTGGAGAGACATTAAAGAGATTGTGGTCACAGTCCTACCTGCCCACAGGCCAGTCCCATGCCTCGCTCCCCCATACCATGAGGACATGATAAATTTAACTCCAGCGCATCAGCACCAGCAGCCTAGGGAACATGTGAAAGGACAAAAAATGAAAAATTATTTTCAAGTAATGTATTCTTTCCTGTAGTATTTACTGTTCATGTTAAATAGATTTCTTCAGACATTTGACTTATTTTTCTTTTTTAAGAGAAAAAGCTATGGTTAGGATACCCTAGAAAAGAACCATGTTGATCATTACAGATAAAACTTCAAAAACTGATGTAGTTTCCAAAGATTCTTAAGGAATTAGAGTAAAAAAAAAAAAAAAAAAAAAAAAAAAAAGATATGAGCAGAATAAAGAGTTGGTTCTGGAAAATGTTAAAAAATTAAATGTAATTAGAGGGCCTAAGAGCAGCACTAAGAGCTTTGGCAGGCAGTGTTACACAGGTGTTGCTGTGCTCTGAAGAACTCTAACTAAGTAATAAATTTCTTCTTTTTCGCTTTAATGGATTCAGTCTCCAAATTTTCTGCAGGCGCCTGTATTGTGCCATAGCTTTTGTCATTAAATAAATTTGTTTCTGAAGAACAAGAGGTTAATAAAAGAAGTCTAAACAAACATATTATTCATGCTAATTCCTGTTCATTGCCCTCATTAGTTACAATTAAAAGGGGAAGGAGCCGAGCTGTCCGAGGGCAGCACACAGACACGCTCCTCTTCCTTTCTGAACTGCTCTGGCCTGACACAGACATCTCTCCTGTTGCCTTCCAGTGGCTCTAACTAGGGTTTTGTTTGCATCTGCATTTTGTTTTTGCTTATTGAACTGGGGTAACTTTGCCTGCTGCGTGGCCATGGTTCAGCAGCTCCCGAAGCGCGTGAGCAGGGAGAAGCCATCCATCACTCCCAGGAACCCTCCCTGCTCCAGCCTGGCCAGGCTGGGGCTGTCGGCCTCCCTGACAAGCTGACCTTTTGGATGAATAGGTCGTCCTCCTGCTGAGACCCTGTGCTACCTTCTGGGGCTTCTGCTCTTGTGAAAGCCTCCTAGGTAGGACGCTGTGTGTGCGATTTAACGTCCCTGCGCTTCAGCTGCACGTTCCAGGGCACCCCAAACTACTGCTGCTCCCTCTCCACAGGGCTGACACCTACAGCTACCTCCCAGAAGAATGTTCTATCACATAGGTTACACATCACTGACTGCATTTAAAGAACCACTTTTTTTCTAAAGGGTTTCTTTAACATAAATACAAGCACAGATTGGAAATATGAGTCTTAAAGTTGGACAGCAGTACCACCGGATAAAAAAACGGGAGCAAATGGCACAATAAAGCCATTCATCTTAATCAGTTTAAAAGTGGCACTGCTTCTGTCAAGCACAGATTCCAAAATATGATTTCATGGTCAATTAGGTAAATACAGGTATAAATTGAAATAGTGTTGAAAATCACCAGCTAACTACTGATAATGTTTAATTTCACTTCCCTAAGTCCCCAAAGTGACTTTTTTCCTCATAGGTTTAAAATGTTCAAAGAAAATCAAGAAGTGTCATCCCACATAACCATAGGAGGGCTTAGGACACTGAATAAAGCAACAATGATGTCCAAACATTCTGCCATATGAAAACACAAATTCAAAATATCCACACCTCTATCCACACATATATAAAAGCATTTTTATAATTTAAACATTTAAATCTTAGTTAATGTTAGCAATAATGAAAAGGTAATTTTTTTCTTTACTTAAATTTGTTAATACTATGCTTTTAATTTCCTCTAGATACTTTATCTGGAAAATGCACTTTAATTTAAACATAACAATGCTGCTTTCCATTCACATATAGACACCTTTCTGAATGAAATTAGTGCAGTCCTAATAAGTATTTCTTATACTACTCCCTATGGACACAGATACATGTTATTAAATAGTTTTTTCCTCAAATTGAATAGAAATTTCAGGTGCATAGTCTGTTTGCATTTCTGTAAGATTGGATTTATATTATAGAAAGCCTGCTGACTGCTATTATATATGCTGACTTTCTAAGCTATCATTTTTGAAAGTCTGTATTAAAACTAGAACAGCATTAAATGAGCCCTTTATACTTTAAATATTCAAGAGTTTTATATTCAAAATTTCTTCTGGTGCTGTCAAACTAGTGTGCCTCTAGGCAAGGTAAGATCAAGTTAGGCTCTCAAAGGTAGAATTAAATTTTATCAGGGCATCTGTCATAATATACAGTTTGCTTAAAATGCAAATAAAAAGTATATAGATTCAAAGACTAAAGGCTTTCCAGATACTGCTTAAAAATCCAAGGGACCATTTTTAAGGAACGGATTTCCTTTAAATTTACATTTCCATCATTTTAATGAAAACACAGAATAAACAAATTATAATGGACATGTTTTAAATTCTCATTTTTCACTTTGAATCTATTTCTTTCAATAAATTCCTTACTGCAGCTCTTGTTTTCAAGGAGAATTTAAAAAAATATACATGGAAACACATTTAGGAAACCATTACCTCAGCCATTTTCGAAAGTTCAGTCCAGTCCTCCTTGTTATAGCTGCACATGATGCTGGCAATCAGAACCTGGAAAGAGCATATATACATTATTGTGATAGTGTACATTACTGTGACTCTAGACATGAACTGCACAGCCTGCACATGGGAACTACCAGAACTATCAGCTGTCTGCTAGGAGCTAGAGAGTGAAGTACAGCTGTACACTTCACTGGGGACAAGAAACAGGGAACAAACTCATCTATTATATCCCTGGTTTTCAAAGGTCTGTCCATGTCTGGAGTGCATGGTCTGCATTCTCTTTGTCGTGTGATGCAGCGAGAACAAAGTCTGTCCTACACACACAGCCAACCAGGAAACTGTCAGACATCCTTGCTCCTGAGGTCTGAGGAATGAAGTCATTATTTATTTACTATTAATACAAATGACAGAAGCATTTTGACTATTTAGAGGTAGGTAAGACATCAGTGCATCAGTTTACACTCTAATGTGGCAGTGTATGAACACAATATTCCAGCTGACTTCAGGAATCCAGGACACATCAAATCCAGACCCTGGAGTCTCTTACCATGCAACTTTAGGACAGTGACAGACAGCCAGAACTATTTTGTGTCGCAGAGGCAACTGGGAGGAGACTTTCAGGATGTGGGGAAAATCTGCAGGACTGGGAGAATGGCCCAGGGAACCTCCAGCTTTTATCCCACGATGCACATTTTATTTCCTATTCACTGACTGGCCCCAGTTCCCCAGAGCTATTCTGTGTAATTGCCTTTCCTTCTCATTACACTGAGCACCTTTCAAGTCTGGGTTCTGCCTCTAACTGCTGCTCCTTCTAAAATATTTCTTGAGGTTCATGTTTTTAGGTAAAATAAGTTCTACTAGGATTCTTTGGGGTGTGGGGGAGCACCTAGACACACAACCTACCAGTTGCATACAGTGCTGTTTAATTACTGTTAAATGAAAGTTAACTACTCCTCTAGTCAATGCCCAGTTCAAGTGACAGTGCTAATTGCTATTTAAGACTAAAATAAAATAATGTGTTCTGTACCCAAAGATTGAAATTCTTAGGTTGATACATTTGATGTAAGATCAGCAGAGAAATCAGCCCAGGAACTCCTGCATGAAGGGCTTCTTAGAAGGATGATGTTTGGAAGAAAAAATGCAACAGAAAACTATATTGCAGCAGCTGAAAGGTTAAATCAGAAAAGATATCACAGAACTTAACAGAAGTCTACAAGCTCAGTCTTTGTTCAAAGGAAACACTAGGAGAGGAGAACAGAGAAGCATCTGGCATTGTTCTTGTTTATTTGGCCCTCTTACATGAAACTTTCACATTAAAGTTTGATTGACAGGTAATATGACATTTGATTTTAATCTTTTTGTTTTCCAAACAAGTTTTACTGTCTCATTAATATCTAGGGTTGGCTTAATCTGTCACCCCCTCATTTTAACACTTCTCTTGAACTTTCCCATAATGCTGAGGGTTAATGACTCATTCATCTCAAACAAATACTGAAAAGCATACTGTAGAAAAATTGTCCAACACACACAATTGCTGGAAACTGTCAACTCTCAAATTATCTCCATAAGAAGGAGGAGGTATTTAGTATCTTCAGAAGGGAGGGAAACACTTTGAAATCTAAGGCAGGTATGGAGAAAATTTGACATGGTGAGGTTACATTCTATTAATTTAAAAGGACAATACCACACATCATCATCATTATTTCCATTGTTTTGCTCTGATGAGTCTGTACAATGAAGCCACCCACCTGCAGACTGCCCACCCACCCACCCACCCTTCTGGCTGCTCTTTGCAGGATGGGAGTCTGGTGAGACAGGAAATGTTTGATGAAGTGCCTGCCTTGCCTGCAGGTGCCCATTTGTGCTCACCTCTGGCATAAATATAAGACCAAACTCTTCATTAAGCACACACAATCATTACTGCTCATGCTTTTATTCCCCTCTGACAGGGAAAAAGAATCCCTCTCCTATACCATAATTTTTAAACTGGGAAAAATCTTATATAGCTGTATAGGTCAGATGTTAATGAAACAAAATCTGCTCTGTGTCCCACTTAAATATTCAAGATAAACTGAGGGCTCTGGAAATAAACAGAAATCTCTTTTAAAGAACTTTATTCTTTAAAAGCAAAAAGAGTGACAAATGTGTCTAAGAAATTATATATGAGAAAAATTTAAAGCAACGGAATTTATCTAGAAACTGTATCTTGTCAAATTCATGCTTTTTATAAACTAACCAAAGCAAAAAAACAACCCAGCAGCTCAGACACTGACAACCTGATAAGGATTTTCACAGTTGCAGTCACAATCCAAAGTACATCAGAAATCTGCACAACTGAGCTTTAAAACAAACCAAAATTTTCAGTGGGGAAAGTTCTAAGACAACAAGGGTGGCTGACTAGATTCATAAGTAGTTGAGTTAGGTTACATCAAGTGTTACTAATGAAATTTAAAAATTCTGCTGGGAGTGTAAAAAAGAGGAGGAACATGATCTGTGATGTTTCAAAGAGCTGCTAATTAAGACAACATGTTTATTAAATATTTATTGGTTTTAGGATTCATATTTAAAATTAAGCCCATACCTTTTGACAGAAGCAGTGGTTTACAATAACAAAAATAATTGAAAACAAAAAGTACATTTCTGCCATAACTGTTCACAAGAAAGCCACGATCTCAGAGGGAATAATGAAAATTTAAAAATAGTAGGGATTTTATTGTTTTATCCCCCCCAGTGTTCTCTTATAACTTGAAAATAAACTTATTACTTAGGTGGAAGAATATCCCCCAGCACTCTGTGCTAACAAAACTGTCCTTTCTCAAGTGACTGTTCTTCCCCAAAACACCTTTACAGTCTTTTCATTTGGAATCAGTGCCCACGAAAAAGAAATAATCACTGTCACGTGCGAACATTTAGGGGAACTATCTGTGATGCCTGAGGTTTGGATCTACTCCTAAAATCACACATGGACGTTTAAAAAGAAAATATAGAATATTATCTCCTACTACCTAAAAGAGAAGAGCAAGAACAAAGTAAAAAATTACAAGTGATAAAAGGCAGAGGTTTTATTGGAAAGTAATAAATGAGAACTGTATCACATTTCAGCTTCGTGGTCTCTTCTCACTCATTTTTTCAGTGCCGTCATGTACCACATTACCAACCCTGCAAATTCAATAGCCCCAAACAGCTGGTATCTCATGAAAGTCCAGCACATGGGCCAGCCCAGGTGCATCTGCAGACAGCACATCCTTCCTTTTGATTCCTGAAATTCTCAGTGGCAACCTGGCATGAGCTTAATTACAGTGGTTTGAGCCACAAGAGTGAGGCTGCACCACGCTTCCCAGCTTACAAAAGTAGACTCCTGACAGATCTTACAATGAAGCTGCTGCTGAAGTGCAGTAAGTGGTAAACGAGGGTTGACTAAATTGCAGCTTTGTCATAGCTCGAGTGTGGGCTGCCTGCAAACTGTGCATGATTGAAGCACAGTGGGACCCCTGGCCCATTCCTTATTCCAGATCAAAATCATGGCTGGTTATGCTGTTCCCTCTTCTCCTCCATCCAAGCTGCTATTTTGCCTGTTGTGGGAGATGCTGCTGCCCTGCCCCACGCCGGGGAGCACAGCAGCCCTGCAGACTCTGTCCCTCCCTGGCCATCACTGTGACACATGTCACCTGACAAGGGCTTTTCACCCTGGCACCACACAACGTGCCTGAAAATTTCTCCAAATGCATATAAAGGGAGAAATGCACGTTTGCAACATCACACACTGTTCTGTGTTCAGCATTTTCCTGATCATTCGTGGAACAAAAAGTTCCACGATAAAACTTGTTTTTTGTTGGAGGGAAGGGAGGTGGAAAAGGGAGGGTATGTAATGTACCAGTTAGGACACCATTATAAGATGAATATGCTGTAGCTAAAGCAGTAAAAAGCTACATTTCACACAATTCTGTGACTAACGCATTAGTAGTTGTTCTACTTAAAAGAATACTGACAAGGTACTTCTCATAATCCTTAAAATATTTTTCTCCCTGTTTATAATAATTCCCTGGAAGCTTAAACTAGAATATATTTCCCTTGTGAATGTTTTTTTTTCCTCATCCATTATCTCTATGTGGATGTCTCATGAATGCAATAGGATGAAAAGAAATAATAAGGATGAGGTTTGCCACTGTGTATGTTTTCAAGTGATCTTTCTTTCCTAGCACACAGAATTCACTGCAAGAAGTTGCAAAACAAAAAGGAGGTGGTAAAAAAAACCCAACTGGGTCTAGTTTGGGTCACATCTATTTAAAGCCAGAGAGCAGTAGAACTTTGCGTTGACAATTACCATTTGTCCTGTACTGTTCTGCAGGGAGTAAGGGAGTTTCAGTACACTCAAACAATCTGAAAAAAAGTCTCAGTGGTCTGGATTTAAATGTGAACACTGCCAATTCCTGCAAATTTAAGAAAAAATCTCAACATACAGAATGTATACACAATCCTCTATCCTCATGCCTGTGATAACCATATTTATTTTGGTCACCTCACACTGGCCAGAGCCTATATCTGTTCTGAACCTACTCTTCCTGGCCTGTACATAACCTCCCTGCACTTCAGGAAATCCAGCCACCATAATTTCTGCTTGGTCTTCCCTGCCTGTCCCTTCTTATTGCTGCACCAGACTTGAGGGCAGTTCTGCATCATGTCCACAGATGCTCTGTTTAGACACTGCTGCTGGCCACATCATGCACCCCCCTTTGATTTCTCAAACACTGACAAAAATCTACCCTATTTTATTTTTTAAGTGCACTGTCCTTACAAAAATAGAAAGAGATTCTTAGCATTATCTTTAAAGACTGCTCCCCTGAAAGCTGTAAAATCAAGAGGAGTTTTCAAGAAGGCTGAAGGACTGAGTTTGCTATTTGTTTGGGAAGCAGAGATAAGGAACAGAATAACTGGCATGTAAAGAGGGGGTGCAGAGATCGAGGACTTTATTAAGAACCAGATTTCAATACCCATAGAATTACTGTCAATCAAGCTAAAGGTATTTGTGTTTGGATCAGATGGAAAGACCTCAAACTTCCTTTCAAGACACGTTTTTTCCTCTAAAACAACACAGTATAGCCTTGCCACGCAACCTGCATAGTCTGAACAAACTCAAACATTTTAAATCAAAATTCCTCAGGAAGAATTTAGTAAGGAGTTTGGCAGTGATGATACAATCATTCTAGAGGAATGGCAAAAATAAGATGTTCAGTTTACCACTCGGGAGCAGAAAAGGCACCTACAACTACACAAACACACTTGATGGCAGCTGCATCACTGTTTCACAACATTAAACCCCCCATGTGTCAGAATGAGGGGTACCTACACTCAGTAGTAATAGTAGTAGTAGCAGTAGTAACAGTAGTAGCAGACCCACACCATCTCTCACCTGCACATCGTTTCAAGCCAACACACTCAGACCCTTTCCTGCAGGTCCTGCCCCAGTGCAGCTACAGGAGCACATGGCCCACCAGGTACTTGGTGAGAAGTCCACAAAGAACAGTTTACAGGGCATTCCTTGGTTATTTCAATGACACAATAAATAACCTTGTAAATATCTACATGGAAAAAACACCTGCTGCAGATGGACTTCTCCTAGTTCTTCACACATGTAGGTCAAACATCCAGGCCATGGGCCAGACTGCCCCCACAACAGCTCTGAAGATCCAGCCTCAGCAGCACAGAGCTAGCAGTGAGGGAATAACAGCAGGAACATGGGACTTTTGGGTTGTTCCACTCAAGATGCTCCACTTCCCAAGACTCACACCAACAGCCTTCCTCTCTAACCCTGCCTCTTACACAGCATCAGGCTCAGCAGGAGTCCCAGTTGTGCCACATTGAGCCAGCAGAAAAGTTCTTGGAGGCTTTGTGCTATTCAGTAGCACATGTGGCCACCTTTTGCTTTTCAAAATGGTCACTGGCTGATGAAATGATCCCCCTCCAAAAAACAGTGCCAGAATTACCAATGTACAAACCACTTTTAACACCTACTGTACAAGACAAGAGTACAAGCACAGCAAACATTCTGTACTGCACAAATACACTCAAATGTGCAGTATTGAAAAACAACAGGAGCACAAACATTTGCTGCTATAAAAATAACCCTCTGGAAACCAGCCTGATTTTGATGCCTTGTACACTCAGGCTGTTTTCTCTTTTTCTGTACATTCTTGTAAATTTTGATTTGTTGCAGAACTGAAATAAAAATAAGCTTCTTATTAAAAACCACCTAGAACATCAAATCCCATGCAATAAGAAAGTTAACAATTGTAAAACCTGTCATGTCTCTGAGAAGCAGAGGAATTATCTTGTTATCAATTTAATAATGGAACACTGAAGTAAATGATGCCATCCACTGACACCAGTAACACTGTCTCTCCTGGGAAATTCATGTTGGTAGGAACTGTCAATCTAGATGGATATGGACATATGAAACATTGTACCTTCAGTCCATAAATCTATTCTTTCTGCACTGCCTTAATAAAAAGATTCTGCATGATGATAAAGACAAGCAATGCAGAATGTCTTGACACTGCTGACCTGCAATTCTGTTTCTCTTCTCTCTTCTTTTTTCAGGGAATTTGCTCTCCAGTAAATAATTTAACAATCTCTAACCATCCATTGTTTTCCTCATTCACTTGCACTTCAAATACATATATTTGAGTATATGAAAATGAGACAAGTAGGGGATATCAGTATGTTTATTATTGAGCTGTAGCAAATCTTCTGAATAAGCATTTTCTGTGCCTTGTTACTTTATAGTGAGATCTCTTCTTTGTTTTTTAAAGGAATGTGAAGATAGATAAAATAGAGCAACATAAAAACAGGCCAAACATTATCAGCACACAACTTCGTCTAGAAAGGTGATGATAAAAGTTGGAAAATGCTATGATTTGCTCTATGTATTACATAAAAAAATTCAGCATGAGCAGAAAACACCAAAGATTCTAATCCCAGGCTAAATGGAGATGCTTATTTTTAAAGGTAGTTATTGTTATATGATGACTATTTCTATCAATGAGATCCACCTATTTAATGAGATTATTTGATGGATTTCAGTGAGTGCACTGGGCTACAGCTTCAAAATCAGGCCTACAGTTGCTAGGTTCTAACACCCTCAGACAAAGAAAACCCAAAGGTTATTAACATTGCAAAATAACATAACATTGTGTCTTTGATGGGAGCAGAAAGCTAAACAGGTTGCACTTCAGAACTTGCTGCACCTGTAGAAAAACAAGGGAACCACTTGGTTTTTTAAGTGCCCTGTACCATGTCAGACTGAGCACCACATCAGCACTACCAGGGCAGCAGTGGAGCTACCATGCCCTTGGCCCTGCTTACACAGAAATGTACAGGCACAGATCACAGACACAGAAAATGTGCATTCATGAAAAGCTGACCTAATGAGAGTCCTGCTAATTCACAATGCAACTGCAAAAAAAGTGAATGATCAAGAAATAAGAAAGATCTGATGCATCTCTCATGACTCAGGGCACTCTAATTAAGATGTGGTAACTTCTGAACAGTGAAAAGGGAACCATGGAATAAGAGTTCCCCAAAATACATGTACAATGAAAGAGAATATAGCACCTGTATACAGCACTTGAGGGAAACTCAAATATTTAACATGACTAGAAGAAGTATGTCCATTTTATGACAGACTGTTGAAAATTTCAGTACTTCAGGTAAACCCTTCAAATTACATTGAAAATTACCTATGTGGATAAAGACTTCCCTGGAAATTTGATAGAATCTCTGGGATCTTATTTTTCATAGGAAACCTGTCCTAATTCAACCTTTAGTCTCTTTGGTAATGAGTGAAAACAAATAATGAATGCATGGAAATAGAGGCTGAATCCAGGAGAAGAGTGAAGACATACTAATTTTTGGCAGTACTTCTTTCCAACAATGCCTGCAAGCCCTTGTGGAATTGGTATGCCCCTGCTGTATTTCTGTGCTTTCCACACGGATTTAATATAAAGAGAAAGGAGAGGAGGCCAATACATTATTGGAGAAGCTAAAAGAAAAAGGATATATCTAATTATATGATAGTTCAGACACATGCTATGACCTGTAGCAAAAGCTTTTCACCAGGGTGCTGACAAGCTATTGATTCTCAAACCACGTAAGGAAAACAAAGCTGGCAAAAGGCTACACAAATTTGTGAATTTTTTCCTCCACCTTAAGAAATTTTTCTCTTACCAAATTCTCTGCCCAGATACACACAGTCCTTTTATCCACAGTTCTTTGAGCACCTCGCTAATTGTTGCTCTTTATTCTCACAGTAGCACAGGCGACTCTGCAGGGTGTCCCTCTGAGAGGGGAAGCCAACTGGAGACAAAGATGTTCAAGGCATGTAAGCTGTTCCCACGGAGGCAATGAGCAGCTGTTGACTGAAAGGAACCCTAAGATCCCTTCCAGACCTTGGCTGTTTCTAGATATATACAGATGTATTTCCCTTATTACTTAGCAGCAAGGCTGCTTAACTTATTAGAAAACAAATTCAGCAGAAAATATAAAGAGACAAAATACAGAATGAATAACTTCATCACAGTTTCCTAACCCCAGCATTCCGTCAGCTAGCAATTCCCCAGGTCAAATCTGTCTCTTTGCATCTCTGAGAAGTCCATCCTATCTCTTCTCTTGTTTCATCACCCCCAGGGCTTCTTTTAATTCACTTCCTAGGATTTTCAAGGCTCAAGAAAGCCAGCGGTATCAGTGCTAGTAGAGGAGAAAATCGTGACTCCGAGAGCAGAGAGAAAACCCCCTCCCTTTTTACACTGCAGAGCCCTGTGATCTACCTCATCACATGACACTGCTGGTGCCAGAGGGATGCTTGGAAGGACTAAATGATTTTGTCAGCCAGGTTGCATCCTCCACAACTCACCCACTCTCTCTCTGTGCTCCATTATCCTCATACTGATACACTGAAAATCAGTGATAATTTACCTGATAATTTTGCACAAACAACTCTTCAGTTAGGTTGTTCTGATAGGTGAGGGTGTGATAGTTAAGAAGATGTGTAGGAACAGGCTATGAGGTTTGTCCTGTCTTCAGGAAATTATGATGGCTTTAAATGCCAGCTGCCTGGGGGAGACCTATCAGTCCCTAAATACTATTTGCATTTAAATACTGTGTATAAACAGTATATAAATATTATTTCCCTAGATATTTGTCTAGGTATGGGACTTCACAAAGGGGAGAGCTTCTTCATAGTTCCAAACCTGACTGATCAATGGGGCAGGCTCACCTCATGCTCAGAGATAATCTGCAAATGTTCACAAAGCTCAAAGCATGGTATCTTTAAAATGGCCAAAGCATGACCAGTGGGATCCATCCCCATCAGAACCTGTCATTTGGAAAAACATGTTTCATACATAAATATTTCTACAGGGAAAATTATAATAAAGTAGTCCATTGGCAAAGAAAGAAATTCTACTTTCTGTCAGGCACAGAACTTTTCAAGAAGTGAAGATGAAAATCTGTGTCTTCTGTTGATCTCTTCATATATCTTTCCTATCATCCCCTGGTATTTCCCAGGCAGGCCAAAAATTCAGCGAGCAACAGTGCCACTATGCACTGAACCTCCTGATGGCAGGTCTGCAGTGCTCCCATCTGTGATATGATCAGAAAAATCTCATGAGTGGGTAGCTTTTTTTTCCTATGCAGACATTAGAATTTACTTAAGTAGCTAGCTGTTATGTCTGATGACCCAAGTAGTTTTTTGGCTACACTCCAGCAGGAAAGAAGATATAAAATTAAGGGCTGTAAGTTGGCAGTTACCTTCTGACTAATCTTTCCTCCTCAACTGCCGGTTCGACCCACCTCTTCATATTTTAGGGAAGCTCATGTGAAGATGCTGAGAAACTGAAGGAGGCCTTACTATTTTCACTGCATATTTGTAAGTTTAATAAAATTGTTACCTAACTTGTTCAGCAT
>VZTT01008589.1:26199-40570 GCA_013400855.1 Buphagus erythrorhynchus | reverse complement strand
CCTCTTTTTTCCTCTTTTTTCCTCTTTTTTCCTCTTTTTTCCTCTTTTTTCCTCTTTTTTCCTCTTTTTTCCTCTTGTTTCCTCTTTTTCCTCTTTTTTCCTCTTTTTTCCTCTTTTTTCCTATTTCCTCTCTTTTCCCCTGTATTTTCTCATTTTTTTTTACTAACACCTAAGCCTCAAGGAGTGAAAATTTACACCACCGTATTTTTTAGCTCAGACCCATTCCTATTAATATTCAGGTCATGTGAGGCTTAAGCAGTTTTTATGTGTTGTGGAAAAGCTTTAAAAACAAAATTTCTTCCTTATAAGCAAATGTGATCCCGGAAACATAATACATCAATATTTCTGTTACTAGCCTCTGGTTTTGTTCACTGTGTAAAATGGACTTCTTGCTGAATTCCTCCTTAGACTGAGCATGGGAAAAATGCATTCTGCTGCCTCACCCTCAGGATGGGGGAAAAGTAGGAGCTTCCCTGGAACATGCAGAGGTATGTTGTCAGTGTGTCTGCTGTTCTTTCAGGGCAGTTTTTTCCTTCTCTTTCCTAGGAAGCATTTTTCTTTATTGTTTTTCACCCTCTCTATTTCCTGTGGTGAACGACAAAGAGAAAAAGGAAANATGTGGTCATGGGCTCCAAGATCTCTTTCTTTCTACCCACCACAGCAGTCACTGGAAATGGAGGAGTTATGGCCGTTCTTGTGCTCCACACCCTCTAGGGCCAAGGGATTTAGTTCCTGGACAAGGCAATATAGTGTGAGTGCCTTATTCCAACCTCACTTTCCCTTTTCAGCTAGGATTTCCTCTGATGTTAAAGGAATGGGCCTACTGCCAGTTTTCTGTAGTGAAAGGGATCTTTTCCATATGGTGAATTTAACAACTGCTGTGTGGGATTTTTCACCTCCTACCAAGCATCCATGACGGCTGGCTTTGGGAAGTTTAAGCTGCAGCAATAACAACTTCTGGAGCTTTTAAAATGTGATTTGTGGGCCCAAAATTCAGATAAAGCAACCCAGGTAGCTGTTCTGCACTTCTGGGAGTGTGCAGGCTTCTAGGTAGCCCAGCTTGTGGTTCTCTCCCCCTGTGCTCTGTCCTTTCCAGTCTCGTGGAGAAGCCTCTGGGCTTTCAGCAAAGTCCTGTGATAAGCCTGAGAATGCACAGCACGCACCCTCCCCAGTAAGATGACTCTACACTGGCTGATGTTGGTACCAAGTGAGGTCCACGTGGGCAGGGCCCCACCTAATTGTTCAGAAATGTTTTATTCCAAGATTGTAGATATTAAGCTTGTCAAGATGCATGAGATTTATCACACGAAGATATAAATTAGTAGGTATTTGGTGCACAAAGTATCATTTGTCTGTGATGGAAAGGTAAAGCTATCTATGCTAGGCCTAGGAAGAGCAAAACTATTGCTTTTCATAACCTGAAGCAAGTCCATGACTGGTATATCAAAATGCAAATACTATGTACAACATCCCACAGGCCTCTAAATACCCATTAAAAGCAAAAGCTATAATAATACCTGCAAAAATAAACAAATTATTCTTAATACCTCTAGTGAGAAATCCAACTTTGACCTTCTCACAGTAAAGCTGTGAAGCCTATGAGTCCTCTGTATCTTAAAAAGTTTTCCACCTAATGTCCCTGAATTTTAAGTCTCGAAGGAGATCTACAGCATTTTAGATATTCTGGTCAATTCCTCTCAGTAACCAGATTACAGGGTCTACTATTAGTGCAGACTCAGCGAGGAAAAAGGTTTATATAAATAGATAAATGCTGTTCCCACTCTGTAGACAAAACCTGTTTTTAAAACCTGAGCTGGTCCAACACAAGAGTGATATGTAGGACACCACTTCAGAGATCACATTGGCAAACCAATTAAACCTCCCCATGAAAAATAACCAAATAACTGTTGCAAGTCTATTTCTATTCACCTTATAACTTCATCTCTTTGAACTTTGCATGTTTCCACACCAAAATTTATTTGTAGGAGCAATGCACTCATATATGCCTGTTAAGATTGTATTTTTCTTCCTCTTAGCCCTTTATCTTCTCCTATCCTCACAGGGTAGAATTAAACCAAATCTGGGCTTGTTACCTAATTAGTAGGTATTTGGTGCAAACCAAGAACCCACAAAGACCAAATCCAAACACAACCGGCAGCCTTATTTCATACTTCTATGGTTTAAAAAAAATTCATAATATAAAAACTAATTGAACCATTCCAGGGCATTAAAAAAAAACCAAACAAATCTAAAAAATCAAAAACCAACAAAATCCCCACAATGCTACGAAGAAGACAGTTACCAGCCTGAGATCCAGTGATCTGTTCTTGCACACTCTCTAGCATGGCTACTCCCAACAGGTGTTCCTGGGACATTCTGAACAAAATGTTGAACAAAAATACATCTTTAACAGCTTCAGCCTTGAAAAGCTGCTCTCTGCTGAGTAACTGTCGGAGAGACTGTCAGCAACATTCTGCAAGCAGCAGAACAAACATTAAGACAAGAGTTTTCAGCTTAGTTTGGGGGTCCACGAGTACTTACTGTTTCTAGCAGAAGCGGTTTCTCAATTCAACGCATCATGACACTGATATCTGAATCACAGATTCAGTGTCACAGCTGACAATCTGGTACCCTATGTACATTCCCTAGAGTCAGGCAGGAGATCAAACTCATTTGTGTTGAACTAGGGGGCCAAAAACTTACTTTTAAGACTTCAGTATACTAACATAGCAATATTAAAAATATTAAATTTGGCATCTTCTTTCAAGATCCCAGTTCTTTCTTGTGGTACAAATTTCTCAGACATTTGCTGGTTTGTGATGGACGTAGTCTGGTAGGGAATGACATTTCCCCTCATGAAGCATCCTGTCAAAGCCCTTATTTGTACTGCTGTGACTCCTGCACATACCGAGGCCCCAAATAATTTGCATATTGAGGTTTTTAATTGATTTGCTTACCTTATTATCATCTACAGGGCACCAGTTATAGGAAGGTGTAGAAAGACTATTTGGCAATTGCATTCATCGCCTTCTTAGTGAAACCTCAGTACGCATTTTTCTGCAGATAAGTATTTTACTATTTTCAAACCTTGCTCTTTTCAAGCTTGCTCTCCTCAGAGCAACTGCTAAAGAGATTACAGCTCCTTGCTTTACCAGGTCACCAAGACATACTGCCACCACCAGTATTCACAGTTCCCAGCACAGACAATGGCCAGATTGTAGCTATTGTCAACTATGTGAATACAAAATTTGAGCAGTAAGTTCGCCTCCCAGGCTTTATAACTCTTTTTTTCCAACTTTCTCAGCCACTTCCCAATGATTAAATTTTGTAGATGTTTGTTAATGTAAAAGCGATTCTTTTTTCCACAGTTTTCATTCATGTTCATATCATTCAGTGAGTCCTACTTGGCTGAATTCATATTTCCTAGGTAAACGAATTTCTTCAAAGTACTTTGTCATTTTTCCAGTCATGTTTTGGCTGAAGTACACCAATACACCATATTATCAGGTACGTCCTTGGTGAACAAAATATGAAAGTGGGACTTATTGTGACATTAGTGTTAATTATTTTACCCCACTAACTAAAGCACTTTAACCACTGTATGTCCCAGTTATGGGCTAGTCATGAACTGACAAGTTTATGCATTTCCCACCTGTGGTAGGTTGACCCCAGTAACCAAATACTTTAGATAATACTTTACCAGGTAACATACAAAATCCAGACACCTTCTGCTTTCTCCTCTGCTTGGACCCTTGCAATATTTATTTGCTGCTGGTGGCACTGAAGCAAGTTCCTGGTGGTGGCAGCTTTTCCCTCATCCACTTGAAGTAGATTTGGGGTCAAAGGGAGAAGCTAATAGAAGAGGAGAAAGGGAAAGACTGCCAGTCAGAGATATTTGCAAGCTACAAGCAAGAATCAGAAGACAGAAGAGAAAAAGAATGAGGCCACCCACTACAGGGGTTGAAGGCAGCACAAGGGAGATGCCAGTTCCTGTTCTATAGAGGAAACATGCCACAGTTAAGTCACATTGCCCACGGAGCTCTGACTGGTTGGTGGTCCTCTTCTGCACAGCCCATTGCAAAATTCAGTTTACAGCCTAACCTCTGCTGGGGGAATTTATCTGCCCTTTATAGTTTGCTTCTTCCCAATGGCACGAGCCAGGATGTTGTTGTGGAATCACCTTCTAATGAGGTGGCTCTTTTGCTCATATCCTTCTCATCTGTAACATGAATCTTACTCTAACTTGTATTTCACAGCAAAAGTAATTATGTGTAAGTTTTGATTTGCTTTTAAAATTTTGCTTAGTAAGATAAGTTTTTTTTACTGCACAATCACTTGTGTCCTCATCTGTTTGGCCTTCATTTGAGCAGAAAATGTCATTCTTTGCTTGTTAATTAAGTTCATGTGAACAGTTCTCAGAAACTGCTTTCGGTTTTAATAAAACACACAATGTTGAAAAGCTCCTTATAGAGGAGCAAACAGCAATTGGGTGATGAAAATTCTGCAAGCTGTAATTATACAGAATATCTCAAAATAAGCACCAAGAGACTTCTCCTTAGTGAACAAAATTCTGTTTTCAGTTAGCAACAAATTTACCATTATAACGATATGACAGTTCTTAGATGAGTTCACAGGCATGTTTTAAAAATCCCTGCAAGCAATGCCAAGGTCTGCTGCCGGGTGCTGCTTGCCCACGCAAGCGTTACCAGCCTCAAAGATGCCACAGCAGCAGCCATAGCCAACGTGCAGAAACTGAATTCACATTCTCAAAGTAATAACTCACTATAATGAGGGATGATCAGAAGATGTGCACCCCAGGAACTCTGGAAGAGTGGGACTTCTTCATCCCACACACAACACTAGGTCTCAGAAAATTCAAAACTTCCTTTTGAAATGCTGCTAGTGCTTTTCCTCACAGAAGAGAATGGTTTGATCTCAAGCATAAAGTGCTGTGAGGGATTTTTGGTGAAGACTGCAGTGGGATAGCATTCCCACAGCAGAAATGGCCAACAGTCTGCCTGCATGCAATATCCAGGACTTTGACAAAGGATGTTAAAATCAGAATCAGGGAATAGCATAGTACCTTTTGATTCATGCTTTCATTATGATGAAGCTCAGTCACAGTAAATAAAGTGATGAGAATCTCAGCAAAAAACCACAGAGTCCATTCATAGGGAAGTAGGATACTAAACATGCAGCACTTTTACTGTCAATATGAAATGTTTAAACACTTTCATACTTGCTGATGTGCACATTTAAACACCAGGAATAAGAAAAAAAAAACCTCCTGATTACCTTCACATCATAATATATATTCAGGAATGTTCACTTATTTTGCTCATAGCTGAAGCATGGAGGTAATAACTTCAAGACAGAAGATATGCAAGCTCTGGGATTTCTAGCTCTATCCATTCAAGATAATGATTGAGGAGAATTTTACTTTGTAGCTCGTTGTCCTTATTCACAAGAACAGTAGCTGAAAACCATTTCTGCCAGCTAGCTGGTGTCATTGCTCCCAACTGTGATTATTACCTTTGAGACAGATATTCCCCACAGCCAAACAGGCTCTAACAAAACTCTATCCTTGTAGTGAAGTTAACTTTAAGTATTGAGTTTTTTCACCTAGAGCACTCAATTGCTTATAAAAATACTATAAGTATCTTTCACATTTGGATTAAGAATGAAAAGAACACATATTCATTTTATGACCAAATTAAATTCACAGTAACAATTCTTATTATAAATTACATATGATCTTAAATACAAAATTATTCACAACAGAACCGCCAAGCATCCACACTGGGATCAACGTTGATACTACGTTTACTTTCCCTTGAAAGTAAACATCAGCCTAACTAAAAACTCCTGACTGTCCTCTGCATGACAGCAATTTCACAGAATTTTCTGTCATAAATATTATTTGGATGGGTTTTTCTGGTTTTTAACAGTGTACTTGTATGTCAATAAAGCAATTTGCATTCTATTGAATAAATACTAAATATGTGAGTTTCACAGACCTGTAAACAAGAGATTACAAGTAAGTATGTAAGTATGTTGCATCTTTATGATTAAGTGGCACTTACATGGTTTGGAAAGTCAGCCTTCAGTTCAGTAATGCTTTTACACCAGTATGCTGCTGTTTTCTCGCTGATCAGCTCAATGTTTAGAAAAGAGCCCTGGCCTGGACCATAGAGAGGACCTGAAGTAGTTCCACGCACAATCCTTGGAGAAACATTGGTTACAATATCCTGCAAAACAGGAAATACTTTCAGATGGATTTTGCAAAGTGAGGTTTATGTTGATGATGCATTTAATATAATAGACGCTAAAATGTACCAAGTGTTTTAAAAATCGACTGCTATTATGAGTAAAAGCTACAACTATAGGGTAGTTCTCTAAATTAGCAGATTCTCCAACTAAATTCTTTACATTAGAGGAGAAAAATGTTTGCTCTGTGTGTGAAATGGTATGATAATTATAAAGAAAATGCCAATATTGTACACCTATGAACTGCCATACAAAATATCATTCAAATAGTGCTTCAGTGTTGAGCAGAGGGCACAGAGGACCTTTTGTAGGAACCTGTGTGGGCCTCAGTCATGTCACAGCAGCCATGGGAACTATCCCCCAAAGGTGATCCAAGTCCATGTCTGTCCTCCTGGGTGAAGCTCAGAGAGGTGCAGCTCACCAGCCTCTCTGGTGCAAAGGCACGGGCCAGGCACCAGCCAAATAAACCAGTACTTCAAACTTCACAAATAAAACCACACGATTAAAAGAGATAAAAGTCGAAACATAAAACAAAAAACAGTGAAAATAAAGATTAATATTGTAAAGTATGACACTTCTGAAGGTCAATGTGAGGTTAGCAAACAATTTTGAAACACATAGTAAACACACAAAATGTTGACTTGTTTAGTAGTCTTAATTAAGCTGCGATGTCACCAGATCTATATTAACAAAGAACCGTAAATTCTGACATTATTTAAAACCAAAGAGAAACATAGATGGCAAAATGTTCCTTTTGCCAATTTCCAATTAAAAATAATTTTGAGTAAAGGTCATTTATTTACAAACGTATCAGAATTATTTGTTTAAGTACCCCTCCTCACCATCTTGTCATTTTTAGTGAGATAACATGAACCTCTATTAGTATATAGCAATTAAGGTAAATTTACATATTTTAATTAAGAACCATCCCATATAAAACAATTAGGGTAATAGGCATACTAACTGGATTTCATAACATTTGGACGTTTTTCCAGCTAGATAGACAGGAAACCTTAATTAGCATTAATTAGCACTGATCTGCATATGTTTGATAAGGCATACCCTTGCCACAAAAGATTATTTATTCCTGAATCTGCCAAATGCTGCAGTTACAGAGGATAAAGGGACTTTTCTTCACATTGTATGCAAATTTGCGGCAATCTTAATTTGCTTATAAAGTTGAATTAATTATTATACAGTAAATATGCACTAATATTTTATATTGATAGATAATTATATGTCCATTTACATATGTAAAAATCAAACAGGGTAATCTCACCAGTTCATCTATTTTCAGATGTAGTAAGTCTAGAACATGGACACCACATTAATCCCCCATTTTCCTATTATACTATTTTCCTTTCATCACAAAGCCTTCACCTCACTCTCAACAGTTAAGTTACATTTTCAGAAAAAAATAATTCAGAACACTTTCTGAATTTATGCAAACCAAAACCACACAGCAAAATGCACTCCCCTCGCTCCCTAAACAAATTACAAAAATTGCAGTTTATGCAAAGGAACCATTTGCATCAGTTTGCTCCACATTATCCTCTTGAGCATTCCAGCCCTTTTAAATTGCCTCAGAGGAGCCTGTGCTGTGGCTCCATCCTAGAGAGCTGCTGGTGCACACTGGCCATGGTGCCCCGTGAGCCAGGCCAGTGACTGGCAATGTGCCCCGAGTCCTTCCTGGGCAGCTGCAGTGCAGAGGTACCCTGAGCACGCTGCAGGCACCCAGGGGCTGCCTCCTCCCAGGCTCCAAAGCAGCCAGCAGCTATGCAGCTACTGTGGCATGGCACTAAGCCTGAGCTAACAGCCTGTCTGCTGGTGGGAATTATTACTCCTGGGTTTAGTGCAAATTATGATGATGTGGTCTCTGCGTGGTCTGACTTCCATTCTGGGGCTGGCATGTGTTTGCCAGATAATGCCTGGAGCCAACAATGGTACCACTTGTTATCTATGTGCAAGCCTTGGTGTTCTTCCACTCAGCTTCATTCTACTACAGGTAAGAATTCAAACACTGAGATACTACAGCCTAGATTATACCTCTTGTGAATCTCTCTCAAAGAGCCTTTGTCTGCTTCCACATAAAAACTCTGAAGTTCTCCTATCTGCCTAGGGTCTCCAGGCAATCTCTCCTCCCTTCTAAAAGGAGGCTTAGACCCTGCAATTGCTGCTGACACCCCACAGCTTTGACACACTCTTTCCCAGAGCTCAGTTATAGTCAACATCTGAGTGACAATTTCTCTCTCCAGGATCCCACAGTTGAATCAGGGAATGCACAGACTTTGCAAACTGTCTCAAAACCAGCCATTCTTCACTTTAATGACCACAAGAGATACACAGAGCCATATGAAATAGTAAACACACATACATTTCTCTGCCTACGTTTCCTCACTGTTGAATTTTCTTAGAGATTTTGTGAGATCCCCTTTGGTGCTCAGGGACTTTCCCCTCCCATTCTTCAGAAGCACAGACATCAGTTTCTTCCAGTGAAGAAGAAGAGGCTTCCTTCCTCCCCACTGTCTCTGTGTCACAAGACCTCTCTGGTGTGTCTGTGCACCACTTTATCTTTTCTGACCAAGCTGTTTCTGCTTCCAAAACTCCTTCCTGGCTTTGAAATCCAAACATTACCACCTGGCTTCTTTGTCTTGCTTCTGTGTGGGAGGGATATGCTGTCCTTATTTAAGATCTCATTCCTCATTTGCCCTTCCTAGTTAAGAGTAAACTAGATGGAAAGAGTCTGTAATGACTGACACTCTGGCACTCCTCCTGTCTCTTGTTAGCACATGACAGCCCCAGGGACAGGGAGACTCACAGTTCATGGAAACATAATGGAATTTATAACTTATGTGATGATTCAAGGAATCTGTCTATGTACATACAAAATAAAACCATACAACTGACAGAATAGAAAATTGTCTCTTTGAGATGAGTGTGAAATACCTACACAGAACCTGCCTTACCAACATCTTCATCTTCTGTCTCCTGCCATGGCTATGAGAAAGCTGATCAAGGGAAGAGTTGCACCAAGGATCTCTTGGCTGGGCTTAGACAGCTTCATGGCCCTTAGTCTTAGGAATAAATTTTACACGGTACCACAGGTTGTTTCACTAAAAGAGGAAATTCTGGTGGCTGGCCAATTTCTATTGCTGTCTCCAAAAACAGCAGGTAATAGCAGAGCAGCTGAAGTAGCACTTGTGCTCCAGTCCATGGGGTTTGTGACAAACCACCTTCTGGAGTTCTAATTGAACACTGACTTCTCCCATTTGCAGGAATTGTGAGACCAAATGTTGGCACTGATAATACCTCTTCTTTTCTGAAACGTCATTTTTTTCCCTTTTATCCCAACTGAGCACACAACTGTTTTATTGTTAATAAAAATTAGTGTGTGCATAAAAAGCCACAAAGAACTGAAGCAAAAAGCCTGACAGGAAGTACTTTAGGGTTTGAACCTAAAAACTTCATTGGTTCTAAACAGAGAGATGAAGAGATGACCTAAGCAATGAGTTGGTCTGGTTCCTGCATGCAGATGGAAGGAGTAGTCCACATACAGCAACAGAAGAATGTCTCCAATGTCCAAAACAAATCAAGTATCTAACTCCTTCATTCAAAGGAGGCAATGTATGGTCCTTGAGAAAAACAGCACAGCATTTTCATGTACTCTGAAGACCAAAGATAGAAGACTTTTAATAAGGAGCAAGTAGGGGAGAACAAAGCTTATATCTTTCCACACTAAAAGACAAAGCTGTTGGGAACAAAAAAAAAGACCTGAAAAAATAATTGGCAAAGATAACAGAATTACCACTAAAAATTACTTTGTTTCATGGGGAAATACTGCAATTCAATGTGGACTTGGGGATTAGGGAAACTCTGTTTGGTACTAGATTACAGCAAAAGAACCTGGTTTGGGGGTTAATGTAAATGAATAGAAACAGTGACAACAAATAGAATCAAGGGCCAACCGTGAATCGAGAATATTTCAGTTACTGAATTTCTTCCATTGTCTCAAAAACTTATTCACTTCTCCAGGAGAGCACAGCAGAAACAATCACAGTAATGCTGCAAATATCTCTAGTTCAGGATATCACCAAAGAAAGTGGTGTTACACAGACAAAAGCACTAATATCCTCCTGCTGCTTTTGGATTCCCCTCTTCTGCGTATGACCAATTCTGGTATTCTAGTAACTTGAGACTGAGTTAATTTGCATTACACATATATTTCTGTTCCTGTTGATTAATTAATTAACACACTGAAAAGATGACCCAAGGCATTGATCAGGCCCCATTTGCTCTAATAATCTCTGAACTCTGCAATCAGATCACTGAATTCTAAACTACTTACGTCTAATGGGCTGGGAGATTTGAGACAACATTTTAAAGATAAATTCCAGACACTCAGCAGCTTTTAGTCAGCTAAATTTATTTAGGCATGTATCAATATATCAGTCCATACCTTACCAGTCATTCTGGATTTTGTTTTGCTTCACACTGTCTATATTTGCCGTTGGTAATTGCCACAGATTTTTGTATTGTAAAATCTCAACCATGCTGGCTATAATGACCAATGAAAGCAGGACAGCAGGGGCATTTCAAGTTTTAGGGCATCCAATGGGTTGTTGGGCCCAGTGCTACATCATGCAATAAGTACATCCTTTGTGTGTTTCTCCTAAACCAAGCAGCAGAGAAATAATTCACATTGTGAATATTAACATTGTCATCTGAGGGCATGGAAGTTAATGACACATAGAAATTAATCAAGCCATTCACCTCTCTCTCAGACTTATTGTTGTAGGGGAACCAAGAAGAGAGCTCTTCACTAACTGAGTTCACTTTTTATTTCATAATCATGTCCCCTTGAAACCAAAAAAAAGGGGGGGGAAGAAAAAGAAGTATTTGGAGAAAAATGTTTTAAGAGGCCAGTTGCAGAAAAGCAGTCTCCCAAGAGTTGTGACACCTCATGCCTATTCAGTTGATGTAGTTATACTAGGCAAATAAAAGATATATAATAACACCAAAAGAACTAAGAGAATAAAGATGTATGATTTTTCATATCAAAGCTCTGATGTGTTTCCATTGATTTGCAGAGCTCAAAACAATCTTTTCCTGCCCAAATTTTTTTCAAAATATTTCTGCTAGAAGTATGTTAATGAACACTTAAAGTGACAGGGTTGCTGTGGGGAACAGAGGGGTAAAATTAAAGAAAACTGCAGAGTTACAAAAATTTAAGTTAATGTAAATGCTAAGGGGGGATAAAACAGAATATGGAGAGGGGTGGAAAGTTAAAGACACAGTTACAACAGTATGGAAAATTATAGGGAGAAAATGCAGTTGCTATTCCCCAGATGGAATGCAGTCAACATGCCCAACTTCCCACACAAAATACATGCTCCACCCAGACACAGAAAATAGTATAAAAGTAAGTTTAAAAGGGGGAGAAGATAGGGAAGACTCCATCATAACTTTTGGGGTCATTCAAAGGGAGCTGTCTTTTCCCCTGCAGGGATGCCTACTGGGTACGAGCTGAATTTTTATGTACCCTGATTATCTCAAGCTAGCTTTTGTTAGGAATTAGAGCTTATCCATATACTGCTTTGAATACAATCTTGCAGCCAGATATCACCAGCAATCTTTGAACTTTAACCTGTCACAATCTTCTATCACATCAATAAAGAATGTTATTCTGTACACTCTTAGTGGCAGTTTTTCCAGGGTGCTGGCAGTGGGTCATACACTCAATTGTGGAGCCCCAGGAAGGGCTGTCTCTTTTGCTGTGTGACCCTGAACACATCAGTGGAGCTGCCCTCTGATCCAGTGCCTGTTCAGTGAAGGCTCCCCATGATGGGAGACTGACAGACTGATGGGGCACAAGGGTATTGGCTTTCCTGGGCCACTGACAGACTAATCAAACACCAACAGTTTGAGAAAATCACCCCTTTTACATGACAGTTGTTTAAGAGAACACCTGGACATTTTTATCCTGGATATGGTAAAAAAATAAATTAATCGTAGCTTTAATTAATATATTAAACAATTGTACAACTATTCACTCCTGAAGTACAGGTGTTCTGCAATGTAAATGGCTGCAGCACAATTAAGGTTTCAAATAAGATTTCTGGATTTTAAAAATACATTTAATCATACTATTACAAGTGTTAACGTGAGTTTTCTTTACTCTGAGAGACTTCTAAGAGACAAAGAAAACCTGCCTTGCAGTGTTGGCCCCCAAAGTCAATGAAAGTCACTTCATACTTCAAATTAAGCTTTTCTCAGCTTTAACATATGAAAGCAGATAGGAATTAGTGACCATTGTCAGTTTCTTTTCATTAATATGAGAAAAAAGATTAAACACAGTGAGCAGATTACTATTTCTAACAAAGTTAATTTATTTGACCTTTCTTTCTTCTAGGAAAGGAGGGCGTTATACTTGCCAAGTGGAGTATGCATCTGTACATTCCTGGGGTTGCTGCTCATTAAATGTCAAAGTGAGCACCAAAGCAGCCACAATGGCTTCTTTGTGAAGGTGAGATCTAAATAAATACCTTATTAAGGTAATTTCAGTCCAGTATTTCAAAACAGCATACCTAAAGTTAGTGCACAGTAAACTGCAATGTAAAAAACCAGCTCAAATGGAAGTTCCTACATTACTATGTTCAATACACTACCTTCTTTAAATGAATAAAAAAGTGTAGTAGCTGAAAAATGCAGTTATTTAACCAAATTATGATGTGCTTTTCTCCCCAACATTTCAAAAATATATTGAAAAGGTTGTATAGACTTCAAAATCTAGTATGTGAAAAGTGTTTTTAGAGCTTATTTTTAAATGCTTTAATCAACCCCCCAAAATCAAGATTCAGTTTTCCCTAACTACCTTAGTTAAAGTTCCCTAGTAGAACTTTATTACAATTTCACCTATGTCAAAACATGGAGGAAACTTAGTCTTTTTCTGCCTAATATCACAGTAGTTAAAGCATTCTGGAAATCTGGCTCACTGCTCTTTGCACACCCTCATGGATATGAATGGCATCACAGACTTATGTCCTCGTAATTCCCTGCCAACTCTCACTCAAGGTCTTGTGATGATTTGCCTCTTCTGTGACTCAGCTGTCTAGCCAGACTGTGTCTAGTATCACCCCTTCTGGAGTTCCAACCATCCACAAAAGGCAAGTGAAACCTGAGGAAACAATACCACTGCACACAGTGCTGTTCCTACACAACCTTTCTGACTTGTTCCTCCCCTCCTCTCCAACAGAACTGAGACATACTACATCTCTGCAGGGTTTCTTTTATGAGCCCCAAAGCACTGACTTGTTCTCCTGAATTTCCCCAAGTCAGATTTTTTTCCAGCTGAACTGGAAGATAAATGTGCAGTAAGGAGCTCTACAAACACAAAACCATTCCAACAGTTACAAGATCTTATCTAGTAGAGTAGGATTTTTGCAAAACATAGGAAGATTTACTGGCTCATGGAGAAAGGCAAGAAAATTTGCTTGTGATTTCTGCCCAAGGAGGTTTGATGTAGCCACTGCCTGGCACCTTTCAGTGCACAAACCATTGCTGTGTTGCACACAGTGCTGCCTGTTGAATTTCTAACACCTGCATTTACCATTTTTTTACTGAGGAAATAGGTTAAACTTTATTCTTGCCATACAAGCACAAAACCACATCTATGTCACCTCCTCACTCTCTCCTCTTTCCCTCAGTGCACACAGAGGCATTTTTTAAAAATAAAAACCACCCTGACAGAAAAACTTATCTCAGAACATCCCACCATGCAGAAACTGTTCTAATCTCTCCGCTACCAGGTATGAAAAATATAGTACCATAAAGACACCTTTTTTCATTGCTTTTGTGAATGAAGTCTACACCTAGCCTTCTCTTTTCTCTTCATTGCTCTTCTTTTCTTGAAGACAGCTAGTATATCATGATAACATTATGTAAAATAATGATTTTTAAGTTTCTTTACCAAAATAAGAACTGACTTTAAAAACATATTGCTTCCTCAGCCTTCCAGCATTTTTTATATTGGTGATTCAAAGCATAAATGTTCTGATCTCTTCACTAATACAGAACACACCTTGAAAAGGAACCGTACTGTAACTGA
>VZTT01008589.1:3019-23801 GCA_013400855.1 Buphagus erythrorhynchus | reverse complement strand
GTGTGAGTCTAAGAAAATCAGAGAGGAAGAAACATAGGTAAGAGCCCTTAAAAAAAATAAGACCCAGGAAAGAGAAGGAAGAATTACATTACATGTTTGCAGCAGTAAGTTTGAAAGAGTCACTAAAGGGAGTCATGCTTACAAGGAGAATACAAATTATCTTCTTGTACTTGATGGGGAGGCAAAATTAATATAGTTTTTTCAAACATCATCATTAGAGAAAACTAAGTGTTAGTTTCTATAATACTGTTTTCTAATTGCTAAACAAATTAGTGTAAGAAGAGAGCAATAGGGCAGCATCAGTACTGGGAGGTTCCTAACAGGATGACCTGGAAGCCAAGACATACAAGACCACAGAATGAGCTCCTCTAGAAGAAAAATAGAAGAGAATTGCAGTTCATCTCATAATTCTAACACAGCAATACTAATCGCTGCTAATTAGGCATGTAACTTCACACTGGAAAAAAGCAAAGAGGTAACTATTTATTTAAGAGACAATACTACATGGATTAAAAAAGCTCCTGTCAACAACTCTGGACACCTGTACCAAGCTCATTTATTGCCTAATTAAATATTAACATGTCCTGATAGAATTTGTGGTATAATTTTAATTACTGTTTTCTCACAGGGAAGCCATATAATCAATGTATTTCTACTGTTCCTAGAGGCTGTTTTGTAAAACTCCATTAGTAAATTGTGAACCATCACTAAAATATTTTCCTTCAGATTTCTATAAGTAAATCAAGACTATTATATTCTCCTAGGGGGAAGGGAGACTAGATGCTGTCCTTCAGGGGAAAAATATATGATTTCTTCGAGAATAAAAATATTTTAACTACAATCCTATTTAAAGACTTGTTAAAATTCTTGCACAAAGAATCAACATCAGGGAGTTACAGATCACCAAAGTCATATTTAAATTTATGTATAATCCAAAATATTTTTATTGCTGGATTGAGTAATTAGGATGAGAGTCACATTACTTCCTTCAAGCATGTATTTAAATTTTCTGCTGGGGATGAATTGCAAATATTGAGGTACGTCTTGAACCTACTTACGTATTTTCTTTTTCCATTAGGATTAAGAATGCTAAATATTATAAGCATTGATTAACATTCCAGTGTATTTAGGGGTCAGAAATGCAAGGAAACAATACCAACTCTATTTGGGATGCTATTTAAATAGCTAGGTATATAACTTCAAGAATATCAATTCTCCAAGTAGCTCTAAGTAATTTCAAGCTGTAAAAAAGGAGGTACAGGGAAGGTGGAAGTACTTAAAGGACTATTTTGCTTTACATTCCAATGATAATCTAGTCATAGATTACTACTTTGATAACTGAGCTCTTGAACATTAACTTTGTTTTGAACATACTCCTTTTATCTTTTTCGATGTAAAAGTCCTCTGGAAGTCACAGGGTATTTCATAAGAGCAGGGATTTCAAGGCTAAGCCACATTCTCAGAGCCTGATTATACAGAGATCTGGATAACATAATCATGGGGATAAACAAACCATGAAAATATCAGCCCCTGTGAATTTTAACTCAGCATTTGAATATCCTGTAAGAGATTCAAACCAATTTTAATTCATCAGTACGTTTTAGACATTTCAGGACCTTTAAAATAGATTTAAAATTATTTTAAAAGCCCTAGAATTTTCCTCTTTGTATTGGCTATCAGAGTAAGGATGCACATAAGAGTATTGCATACAAACTGGTAGATTTTATGTTCACAGATATAAAAGTAGTTGAACTACTTTTCAGAACAGGTTTCGGCTAAATAAAGAAAAATCAAATAATTGACAAGATTCTTTCAAAATTACTTTTCTGTGAATCAACCTGCAAGGCATCTGAAATCTTGCACTGCAAATTAAACTATCATCCTGAATTAGTTACCATTTTTATAATAATTAATAGTTTTTTTTCTGGAATCATGGAACAAACTCTGCTGGCATATTTTGATTGATAAGGACACTGTACTTCCCTGGCAGGACAGCTCATACAGAACTTGGGATAGGATGTATACAGCCCAGGGAAAGCATTTGGGAATGCAAACCCTGGGTGGATCAAGCTCAGGAGGGGTAGAACCAGCATGCCTGGGTCTGTCATGGGGAGATCTGAGCTCCTCTGAGAGCTCATCACCGTGTGATCATCCATCAGTCATCATGAGGGGAACACACATGGGCTCAATAATCTAGACAGAGATGGCTTTTTCCACTTGAGAGCTTCAAAGTGCAAATATCCGGCCTGAAGGGCTGATTCTGCTTTTCCAGACTGAGCTCTTAACAAATAAACATTCAGTGTTTGCAGATGTTATACCTCTCTGACAGGCAGAAATCCATGTAGAGAAGCGCTGAAGTGCACATAGAATTTTTATGCCAAAGGACAAGCCCTATTTCCCATCTGCTTGTGGCAGACACAGAGGCCCCATCTCGTCTGGTTTTCCTCTACATTCACCTGAAGTTTTCATAGCAGTAGCTTAGTCAATGCCTATTAACTTTTTTAAATGCCCATGAAAAATGACACGTTCTATTGGCTTTTAAAAATCCACCCTGTGGGATATAAAACAAATTTAATAAAGCAAAAAGATCAAAGCTCATTAAAATATTTTTGTAAGAACTGAAAGCAGCCATGATACATGGAAATTCCTAGCAGGACCATTCTCCTGTTTACCACTGAGGAAAAACATTATTCTAAGCTAAGCATGCCCTTTTTCATTAAATATATACCAGGTTCCAAACCCCAGCCCTCTCTGGATTGCTAAGATCTGTCAGTTAAGTAAATATGTTCATCAGAAGATCTAGCAGCACACACAGATAAGGTTGGTATGAAGTCCATTCTCCTAGAAATCAATAGGAAGGTGGTTGTTAGACACTATAATTGAGTCAGGTTTCATTTGGGAATCTGTGGTAAATGTTCCCACTATTACTGCCACAGGGGTGCAAAAAAGCATATGGCAGCTGTGGCTGGATCTCCAGCACCATTAATGGCACAGCCAGCTGAGACCTGCTACAAAAGGCTTATGCATGCTCAAACCTGGAATACTAAGAGTAAATCTGTCCTGAGCTAGAGAGGAAAGCTTGACTTGCAGGCTCTCTGTTTATTCCAATAGAATATTGATTTAAAATTGGGCAAGGATTCAAAAGCCTTCTGCTGCTAAACACAAAAAGTCAGGGACAAAAATATTTAAGGAGGAATAAGGGATTTAGCCCCACAAGAAGTGCTTGGTTAGGGATAATTATATTAGTCATAAATAGAATGTAGGGATTGTCTTTGCCTCCTTTTCCTACCATGGAATTGTGGAGTTTAAAGCACAACTCACTGCAAAACATCACTAAGAAACAGGATATACCCATTACTTCCACGTGCCAGACCACAGGAGCAATCTCACCCCAAGGGCAATGAAGCCAAGTTTGCATCAGGGCCAAGGAGAGCTCTGACACCCAGCACTACCTCACCCACCCAGGAATTAACGAGACTTTTCTCAGCCCAGAGCTTATCCTCATGTATGGAGAATAATCTATACAGCACAGTCAATGCTTGCTTAATGGGGAAAACAATTAAGCATATAGGGAGGTATAGACTGCATGTTTCTGGTTTTGGAGGCTTTAGGGGTCTGGATTTTTACACCTCTGCTATTTTAGACAATCTTCCCCTAGTGCAGCCAGTGCAGACTTCTTTGCTGCACACCTACAACAGGATGGATAAAATTATTTTGTGCACACACTAGTATAGCAGGAACTCATGGGATTTAAATGGGATTTTGTAAACTACAGTGCAAAACACTGTAGGGCAGATCCCAAGAGGATCGATGAAATTGGACAAATTCTTAAACTACACTCACACAAACTAGTTACTGTAGGACTGTATTGTAGCTGTAGCATTATTTTAAGATGGAAAACAATTGTGCATTATATAAGCTCTTTATACCACACATCTTCTCAAACTTTTATTTGTATATTTTATTTAATTTAAACATATATGCAATATATATTCATATTTGCAAAAAAATGGCATAATAATTTGCATAATCCATACTTTGGTGTTGCATAATCTATGCTTTAGTGAAGTTTTCTTTTTTTAATTTTGGTACTCTTTAACCCATAGCCTCCTTAAGGGAAAAACCTGTTTAAAATCTGACTCACACTGTTATTCTGTGATATTTAGTGTCATTAGTGTAATAACCCTTCTTAACTGGGCTCATTCCTGCAATTAATTTAGTTTTCACAGTTCCCATCAACTCCAATATTCATTCCAATATGGCATCACTGTCAGATCTGAGCCTTATTGAAGCAATACCTTTTTGCTTCTTTTTTTTTTTTTTTTCTGTGACTAGAAGGGTTCTGAGAATGGCTAATTTCCTAAACAACAACCCAGCCCTTTGTGAAAGAATCTGAGTTTTTTAAACGTGTCTTCTCTTTCACTACAGCCATTCTGTTCTGCAGTAATGTAACAACCTATTTGTGAAAATATATGCACCTACTTATTTATACATACTGCATTTTATACACCTAGTTTTAATTATACATCATTGCCTAGCAATACAGGAAACAGAGCTCCCCCCACCTTGACTGTGAACACTAGCATCTCAAAATTTTTTTTCTTTTTCAAGTGAAGATAAGTTACTGCATTAAAAATAAATGAGGTATTTTTTGTCAGTTGATTGGACACTGAGTACACATAATAAATCACCAAGAGCATTGTATGCTGGTCTATGTGCTAACCTTGAGCTGCAGTTTATCTATTGCCTGCAATTCAGGAGACAATAAGGTATTTTACCCAATCAGCTGATCAGATGAAGGAACTCAAAAGACTGAAATGGCTTTGAAATACACAGGCTTTTAGATATCAAATTACCTCTGGAACCCTCTACCCAGAAGTAACTCAAACAAAACCCATTTGAAATACTGCTTCAATATTCAAAAAAATCAATAATTTAAACCACAGGTTGAACATTTTTACTGCTTCCACTGCAGACTGTCGTTTTTTGAAATGAAAATGCTAACGGCACCAAAGGGGAAAGCTCTGGCCAGCCGAGATGTGTGTGTGTGCAGGCAGGGATTGGCTGGAAATGCTGCCTTACTTTTCCTCCCCCAGTTACGTTTACATAAGATCTCTTAAAATAAACAACTCTCATTTCCACCACTTGGAAAAAAAATGTTTTTCTTTGTTGCACTTGATGTTTCTGTCCCTGAGAGCTCAGCTATACCAAGACACTTCACTGTAAACACAGGCACAGAATGCAAATAC
This sequence comes from Buphagus erythrorhynchus, assembly GCA_013400855.1. NCBI lineage: Eukaryota > Metazoa > Chordata > Aves > Passeriformes > Sturnidae > Buphagus > Buphagus erythrorhynchus. The sequence goes on along the minus strand of VZTT01008589.1, from coordinate 18,552 downwards.
TACCTCCTCAATTATGCTGTTAAATATGCTGTTATTATTTTGTATGTAACAGGCACTACCACTGTGGTCTTGAATACCAGCAAGCACACTGTGAACTCTTGACTAATAGATAGAAAAGCAGGAATATGGGTGATGCTGTGATCCAACATTTGCAGTAGCAGCAGGAAGCAGTCCAGTGCATGTTGCAAAAGCCAAGCAAGTATGGATGGTCCACTGCCCATGATACTTGCTCATTTAGGCAGAGAAATGGGTGGCTGGAAAAAGATTTCTTAAAAGACAAGGTACACACATAAGGAAGAGACCTAGTAGGAACCCTAGAACAGGCTAGACATGGAGGATGTTGGACACAGAATCACGTCTCTCCTCTGCATAAATTTAACCACCAGGTATATTTTTACCAGAGTTTGAAATATGTCACTCTCTTTCTGTAGAAACTCTTATTTTTTGGCCATTTTAAATCTCATTAAATCCTTGCACACTCTGGAACTAACTTTTTAAAATTGTGTTAAAGGAGGAATGCAAGAAACACAAAAAAACACCACCCAAAAAAGCAATCATGAGACAGAGCTTATGTATCTACAGGTATACAACTCCCAACACACAGTAAGAACAATTTTTTTTTACAGTAGCAGAGCATCACTTTTAGTATTATAGAGAGGAGCATAAGAAAGAAGTCGTAAGATTGATGGTCCTTGGTTTATAATTTTAATACTTTACTCTCTGATATATTCTTATTATCTCACAAATTTCTAGAGCCTTCTCTAACTACAGTGTTAATATAGAAATGAAAATGTAAATTGTATTATGAGAGTAGAGTTGCTCAAATAAAAACACTTTGTATTTGTATATATACAGTATTATTATGAAGTGAAAATTAAATTTGCATTTCTGTTTCTAGAAAAAGAAATTATAATATACTATTATGAATTTTCTGGCTGATAGATTTGTTCAAGTTTAACCAAGATAAATGCAGATTTTTAGCCTAGAATAAGAAATGAAAAAAATATAACCAATAAAGTAATGTGACACTCAAAAATATATACTCCAAAAATTTGGACACGGATTCCAATATTCTGTTATTCTTAAAAGCACAAAAACGTTCTAGATATCAAACAAAAAATCCACAAATCTCAACAGAGAAATTCATCTGAGTTTGAATATATCCAGAATATAGGAAACTAAGATTTTGCTTATTTATGTGTTTGAGACCTGTGTTACCTCCATGTGAAATCACCTATTTCAGGTACTCCTGTCAGTCTTCAAAATATACCTCCTACACAAGAGCAGCAATCAACTGACCTTCTGAGAACACTGTTCTTGACAGCAGTATAAACTTAAACAGAATAATAAAAATCCAGTAGCAATGAGAAACCCAATATTAATCCTTTCCTCAATTCTTGCAAAGTTAGGGAGGAAAAACAAGCTCAAGTTTGTGCTGGAGTTAAGGGATTTGGGCTGTTACAGCTCACCCTGGGCAGGAGCTCCAAGCACATGCAACAAGAGCATTCTGTGAACTGCCAGCATCTCCTGCTCCATCCCAGCACACCCAAAACAGGCAGTAGGGGCTGGGGGCAGTTTTGATTCCCTTGGCAGAATTCAATCCATGAAGTTCATCGCCACTGACAATATTTGGATAGATTTAAGACCCAGTCCAATACAGCACGGGCTGGCAGTAGGTTAATCTTGAAATATAAAGCATGGATACTCATGGCAAAGCTTGTATTCAGAAAATAAAAAGGGTGTAGGCTTCTGGCTCTTATCTGTTGCTGCAGCTACAGCCTGGAATGGAACTACATCCCTCAGCCGGAAGGACTGATAATTCTCTTGCTGTAGCCTCTGGATGTTTCCTCTAACGATCCCAGCATCACTCCTATCTTGTCTGGATTGACTTTTGCTCAGCATGCTTTCAACCATGCCCCAGTCTCCCACAAACACTGAACAATGCAATCAGCTGCTCCAGCTAAATCAGCTGAGAGTTATAAAGCTGAGTTTCAATATATTGAAAACACTTCAATCAATGTCACTTTACTAAACCTTCTCTATGGCTTGATATACAGATGAAATAAAAGGGTGCAAACAGGAACCCTCCTGAACTGCACAGGGAGAGAACCATCACAGGCAATAAAGCTGAACATAACACTGATACTGCGCTCCTCTCAATCCATTGTTTAAGCATGAGGCTTGAAAACAGACCAGGAAGATGCTTTGGGACAGACTGCATTAGGGACATTTGGGAAACGTTTCCAATTTTTATAGATTCCACAGACATATAAGATAGACCAACAACTGCATATGAAGGAGATTGGTACATTTAAAACAAATTATTTCTAAAATAAGTTGGCTATTGATGCTGCTTAACAGCAACGTTATTGCCATACATTTTTTTTACAGATTGTCATGTTGCAATAGGGCTTTACACACATACATTTACTACACCAAGTGAATTACTAGAAACATGCTTTTCTATGTTTGTGTGATTTATTAAAACATAAATCACAATAGCATGTGCCAGAAATTCCTTTTGAAGGACATAATAAGGTAGCAATTATCCTCTGAACTCCTTTCTTTGTCTTCAGAGAATAAAATGCATTAGAACGTATCCATTTCCTGCCCCATGACAGAAAATGAAAGCAACTGTGATGGTTGCACCGTATGCTTTCAGTTCCTGCAGTTGACTGGTGAAGTCAGCTTTGCTCCTCAATACACTGTCAGAGGCAAAAACAATAGTTTCTCCAATACTTTTAAAGAATAAACCTTAAAAACAGTAAGGAAAAAAATAATTGAAGAGATTTGTTTTTACATACATGCAGGTGCATGTAGAAAAATCTGACATATAAATATTCAATGTAAATTGAAAGTGTATTTTATTTGAAAGAAAATTATGTACACAGGGCCTCCCTGTATGGTTTTGACTTGAATCAATGTACTTCACCTTTTTTTGTTCTATGCAACAATTCACAGGATCTGATTCAGGGGAATTGTAGCATTTTCTTCTGTGCAAATATACAGAGGAGCAACATTACAAGTATTGTTATAATTCCCCTCAGAGAAGGTTTAAGGCCTTCTGGATTAGCCTGTGACTGTTTATAGTCCTGTGTCTGATGACTGGCACAGTGAGAATGGTCTTAGAGCACCATGATTTTCCCCTATTATTTTTGAAGGAAAAATCATGAACAAACATTCACAACACAGAGGGTGCTACATAAAGGCATTATTAACTGCGCAGGTAAGTAAAAGCAGCAAGATCACAGGATAAAATTGGTTTATTAATTCAAAGAAAGTATAATTTAATCTCTCAAATTTGATTGTTTTAAATTCTATTTCTATGGGAGAAGAAACATGTATGTGGTTTAAGTTTAAAAGAAAAAAATGAAAACCAAGTTTCAGCAGCAATCCAGAATTCACTTAATTTTCTTTTTCTTCCAGAAAGACATTATGCCCAAACCACATACCACAAATGCTTAGGAGTAAAATGATGGAGACATCGGAAACAAATGTGATTTCCAGGAATCAAAGTGGATATTAAGTTTCATTTTGCTCAAGTGACATCAAAACATTCTTAACAAGTAAGTACATATATACCATGCACACTTTCTTTGGTTTAGCTCACAAATACAAAGCGCTATTTTGTTCATAGATTTTGCAGATGCAAAATCTCTTAACTCAAAATTAAATCACAATGTCACGCAAAGACCCAATCCTATGTTGTGCAATTCTGATTCTGCAGGATATTTACCTTTGTAATTAACTTTAAGAAAGTCCACGTACCATGTCATTTTACTGAATGAAAAATTTAAGTCACAGTAAACTGATGCTTGGCTGATTTTGGTGTCTGTACTCCTGTACTGCCCAGGTTCTCTCTGCCTTATATTCCTGACCATTTCCATTGGCTTTGGGTCAGAATGTGGAATCTAAATTTTCATTAATGATATTATAGTGATGCACAGTGCACATATTTTACTCAGAGCACCATTATGACCTGCTCATACTCTGTCACATTAAGGGATGAACACAATGCCAATTAAAGTGCATTCAGAATGCCACACATGATGGTTATGATGGCTGGCAAGCATCCTTATTAACTATACTTTTTCAACAACAACATACATACAGCAGTTCCCTGGAAACAGGATCATTTTGGGACTCCACTAAATAGATCACAATACCATAATTACTGCCATGATCAAGTCACACAGTTTGGTGAAGTTCTGTACATGGGAATTTTGATACCCTGTGTTTATCTAAAGTTCAAACTGACTAAAATAAAAGAGCACATGCCACTGCTTTTCTAATATTACACTCTTAAGCCTTATTTTATTTACAGCTTCCAGCAGCTCTCAGCTCGTTGTGCTGGCTGCCACGTAGCTGGAGAAGGCTAACAAACCCCTGCGTGTTCACATGACAACCTTTGTGCAAACGCATCCTTATTCTGTCATCTACTGGCAGCGTGCTTCCCAGTCATGTTCTCTGCCAGTCCTTACCAGTTTGCCAATTACACAAGCTGCTTCCCAGACATCAGACAAAAATTCCATAAGACTGCTGTGCAAGCGTACCCTAATTAACCATCAGCTTAATTAGACAATTTACTGTGTAATTAGCAGGCAATTAGTCAACACCTCTCAGATCTTATTGACTGCTGTGACAGCCTTCCTTAGTCTACACATTCCCATACGCTTCCACGACCATGATCCCAGCCCTATACTGTACAACAGCAACCCTTGCAAGGGAAGGGAAATCATATTACATAACAAGGGAAGAGGGAGAAAAATCAATATATAGCCTGTTCATTTATTGACCTGTCTTCTAGCCAAGACTTTCTTTTCTCTAGGAGTACAAGGTCAGCTGCTAACAAAGAAACGTTCAGCTACAACATTAGCTTATGTCTTTTTCATTTGTAACGTGGTTAAGGAATTTAATTTTTTTTCCTCTTATACTGCACCAAATTATAAAAGAAGTCAGGCAAGCAGAAGTTAAAGAAAAAAAAAAATTAAAACTTACTAACATACTGTAGGTTTAAATAGATGTTCCAGAACAGTGAAAAGGTGGTGATAGCTGCTTTGGAGACCTATAGCTTGCATTGTAGTTAACTGCTTCGTAGCCAAAAATACACCAGGAAAGCCAAAATAAAGTATAAAATGTCAATACTCAATAATAATCTAATAGCATTAGTGTAATTCAGTAGAAGTAATTTTTGAAGTAGTATCAAGTCCTCCACACAAATCTAAAGTTGTATGTCCTTTAATACAATAATACAAGATGTAAGAAATTGCAATTAAAGACTAATATAACATGGATATTAAGGGATTACTAAAAATGTGTGTTCTTATTTCCTTTTTATAGAGACTAAAAATTGGATTTTGCAATTAGCATTGACAAGAGCTTTTTGGATAATTCTTAAAGTAGTAATTCCAAAGTTCACAGAACGGATACACTTGTGTCCTCCTGGAATTAACTCTAGAAGATTTATTCACAAATACCCTACACTTCCTGACTGAATGACAGAATCCCACAATCACTATTGTAGTTAAAAAAATAGATAATTATGTATCCCAAATAATTATAAGAAATGTTATTTAGAATACACTCATATACATATTTGGATTAGTAATAGGTATTTTAACATAAGAACCTGTCAGGTTTTTTAAACATATGGGACTTCATTCTGCTTTTGCAATGATGTCAATCAGGAGTAAAAGCAATTATATCACCATAAGATTCAAAAATCATCTCTTTGCTTTCTTAACTTCTTGTGTGGGCACATCAGATGTTGAACACAGCCTTATCCTTTTCATTTACCAAGTGGGAAATCAAGACCTGAGATAACTTGAACACTTAAGAGAAATGTATTGCCTGTACATAGAAGCTACACTGGTATAACCAAAAAGTCCTTGAAAAGTGATTAAATTAAACCCTGCAAACCCATGTGTGGACACACATGCCAGTTCAGAGACAGTTACACCGTTTCAGCTAACACCTGCACAATTCTTCACACGAGCTGTACAGCACCACATACACGCTGGACACCCATCTCACAGTGTCCCTGCAGAGTCAATCTGGGCCCACATTTCTGCAAACATCTTGCAGGACTGCATGGTCCAGACAGGAACCTTGGGGCAATATCTGCTGCATGAGGTGCTCCAGGTCTGCTCAGCCTGTGGTGGTGCAGAGCAGAGAAGCAGCCCCCAGCAGCAGGGCTGCCTGTACGGTGCCCAGCTGGAGCAGGAGGCACAGCTGGAGCCAGGGGAGGGCTGCCAGCCTGGAAGCAGGACTTCCCCATGACACCTGCAGCCTCAGATGTCACTGGGCACAGGTAGGGCCCAAAGTGTCATCTCAGCTTTTGCAGAAGCCAGCCTTTGGCCACAGCAGTGAATGCAACCCAAAGATGCTGAACTGTAAATCAGAGCAACTGAATCGTGACAACCACTTCTCCTTTATCCCACTTCAGTATCTCACTAGGCCTAGACTGAAGCCTAGATGCTGTTCTGGATTTATTTTTATAATTAGAATGTAGAAATGAGAGAAAAAAACCCCAAACTCTGACACATAACCAAGTGGGGAGAGTAAAAAAGCCAACAACTTGACAGAAGGAAAACTTCTAAATTCTATACTGACAAAATAAAAAATTTCATTTTTTCCTGAATGTCCATTGTTAGCTATTAAAGTGCATCATAAAAATTTTAAAAAATAGGGAAGTGTGTAATTTATGCTAAAACTCAAAAATCTTAAGTATGGCTTTATGCTGTGATTGTCTTAGGTGTGTTTCAAATATAACTATTAAGAAAAATATACGATGATCTTTTCTAATAAATGATAAAAAAAAATTAATGCCACTTAAGGAAGTTAGATGCAGTTGGTTGGCAGAAAACTAAAAGGTTTGCAACAAATCTGAATTGAGAATGGAAAAATGTGAAAATTCTAAATTTCAGAATTACACTTGCTAATTTCTAGCTTACATTCAAACTGCCTTTTTAGCTGAATTCCTTTCAGACAAAAAATTATGTGAGTAATTTTCAAGATCACCAACAACCTTCCAAGGACATACAAAACAACCACAGAAAAATGTAGCTGAATAATATTTTACACAAGTATGTTACATATTTGCTTTTTAGAATCCTGTTTATTCAGGATGTGATATTCAAAAATGTTGAGTACTTCAGAAACAGCCAACAGGACTTGCAGATCCTTAGCAGTTTTGGAAAATCATGTATGTGTCCTCTCCTTGTCTCTCTCTGGATAAATATTTGCAGGTATTTTCAGAAGAAGGAGGTAAGTAAAACAAAATTAGTGAAGAGCAAAGCAGTTTCTTCAATATAAAAAGAAATACTGTTCTGGTTTTTAACTAGTGTAAAATTTGGATCCATTTTGCTTGACTGACTGGGTAATAGTTGCACTATGAATAGAAATTATGTCCTCTCTTAAATACTGGTCACCACCAGAAAAGCACATATTATGCTGAGCAGGAATGAACACTCCTACTTTTGGAAGCCATGTTTTTATATAAAGGCTTATGTAGCAAAATCCTCAGTGTTGCAGTCTGTATGCTCTTCAATTACACTTGAACTGCTCCACAGTTATGCCAACCTAAGTGCACTATAAGTTTAATTACAATACACAACAGTTTTCAGATTAAAAAATACCTTTTTTTTTTTTAATAAGTCTTTTATACATAAACAGCCTGAAATATTCAAACTCAAGATTAATGTTCACACTTACACTTCATATATGTATATGCACTCAGGATAGAGTTTTAAACCAGACTCCAGAAGAAAAAGACAGGAAAAAGAAACAACCTCTAAGTATTGTGTAAAAAATCTCCAGATGAATAGAAACCAAATTCTTTAGAGGTAACTGAGAATCCTGCAGCCTACCAAGAACCAGTTTTAAACATGTGTCTGGTTTTACCTTTGCTGGCCAGCTTTGTGTGCACCTCTGAGGAAGGTAAGCACTTACACCACAAGCTCAAGGTATAAGGCATCAAAGTTACAGCCACACTCACTCTGCTCCAGGAGGGTGAATGGCAGAAAAAATGATAACAGGGGAAGAAAACTGCTGATCCTCTGTTTGTAAAAATCTGTCCTTTAGCACAGATGAGGTTTACTGACTCAATGTGCACCACCCCTGCATGACAGATCCCTCTGTCTTCCACTGATGAATTATCACATTGTGCTCCATGCCTTGAGATAACAGACTTCTCCATGAGAGACTGTGCAGAAAAGAGACTCCCACTGCAGAAGAAGTGCAGCATTTCTGTGATATTTAATGCTGCGGGAAGAGTAGGACTAAACATTTCCCCAGAGGTTTAATTTTTTATCATGAACTTGTAAGGAGTTTTTCATTCTAAATTAGTAAATACAATCACAAAGAGAGAGAAACTTTTTACAGATTGTTGTTAAACTCTTGCTTTAAAAACACAGTTTGTTATCTTTAACATTCAAAATATTAATTGGCCAAAACAGCCAGATGGCAAAATCAGATTTTTAAATGGTCCAAAGTCCCTCACTTGCAAACCCACTGGTGTCAAGATGCACACCTGCATCAGTTTAAGGTGTGCATCTACCTGGTGCAGATTTCAGCTGGGGTAGGAAAGGCCTTGGCTTATCAATAATCACTTTGTTAAAGCTCTCAATCCTGGGATCTTTGGTCTCCCACTGCGTTGAAGCTGTGTTACACCTCTCCAGATGGATTCTTCCAGGGTGAAGATATGCCAAACCCCTACATCACCAGCTGTATGTACTGAGGAAAAAGCATGGTCAAATGCAGTCCTTTCCAGCTCCTCAGACAGCAATTTAGAAGCTTTTGAAGTTACTTGCATACAAAGAAGTCTCCAGCCTTCTTTAAACTGGGTCAGAGATAGGGAAAACTAAGTAGAGAGATGAGATCTGGTCCTTAAGTTGAACATATCAGAGAAATATTTTTTCTCAGGGAAAAAGGAGGGAAGGCTGTTTTCCTGCTACTTATTCATATTCACAGAATTATTTGTCCCTTTTTTGTGGATAAATAACACATTTCCTGTATAAAAAGAAATGGAATAACTACAGCATTTTAAAAGATAATAATTACATTCTATAGCACTTCCCTAGCATAGCCTTTTACCTCTCCTGTTGAACTTCGCTGATTTTATGCCTTTGTCTAAAAATACAAAAATTATGAAACAATCAAGACGGTACTTAATATTAAAATTCCTTCAGAAATATTGAACAAAATTAAGGACATAAAGAACTCCTAAGAATACTAAAACCAATAATAATAATTTAAAAACTTGTAAAACAAGAAAATAATTTAACTTAAGAGTGTTGTGTGCTAAGGAATCCCACAAAATGCTCATTTTTCTGTTCAAAAAATGTAGTTAATAAAAATTGTCTAATGCTTTTTAGTAGAAAGGCAAACAGTCTCTTTTATATTTGACATTAACAATCTGATCATTTGTCTCCCCAAAGAAAGCCCATACAGCTTTCATACGGACCACACAATAAAGAATAGTAATATTTCTGTTTACTGAGATATCAACTGGCATTTCGTTGCAAGTCAATGGTCTATCTTTGCTACAGCATACTAGACCTCAATCTGGCATCTACAAATGTCAAGAGTATAAAAAAAAAATTATAGGATGGAAATCAAAAGCATGTTCTAAATTCCTAAAAACCAAACAAAGTTCACCTAGACATATTTGCTGCAGAAATCAGTACAATATTCAGCTGTCAATCTTGAAAAACAATGAGGGAGCGATGCTGTCAGTAGGACAGGATAATAACATTTCAAGCAGATGTTCAGGCGGGGCTCTAATTCTCACTGAACTCCCTTGGTAAGCATTTAATTTCTTTATCATATGCAAGCTAGGCAAATTGTACTTCATCAAAACTGTATTGTGAAATATTAATATTTCATATTATAGCAAAACTCCATAGAATAACCTTTGTCATATTAAGAACATCAGAATTTCAAATGTCATGGTTCTGCATTTTAATGCATCTTAAATAGCTTTTTGGCTTGGCACCATAAATTATAACTAGTTTAATCTAAATTACTACGCTGTAATATCATACAAAAATATACATTTTGTAATACAGATTCACTTCTGTGAAATACTAATGTTATGGAAAACAATGCATCATTGTACTGTGATTTTTTTACCACCTTCAATTATGAAGCGAGGTGCACACAGTGCAAATGTACAGAGACAGAACTAGCTGGAGTCTGAATACGTATATTGTAATGACAGCACATAGAAATGCAATATATACTGGGCAAATTAATTAATTCTCTGCCAGCAATCATTTTTATTTAGAAATGGTTCTGAAAATGTATTGTAAAATCTACATCTGTAAGCTGCATAAACATATATTATTGTTAGAAAGTTTTCTCCGCTATGGTTTAGTTCAAATTTAATCTAGTTTTAATTGTAGCTTTGTTTTTAATATCATCCACACAACTTGCTCCATATGTAATGAAAAAAAATAAAGATTAAAAGTGGTTAGTCTGCATGTTGATTTCTGCTGGTTCTCATAATAAAGGCAACTGTTTCTGCATTATTGAAAGCGACAGCATCACAAATCAATGCATGTCACAACAAAATAAAGACAGATGTATCTGATTAATCAGAATTAAATTTTAGAAGTGAAGGAAGCATCTAAAAATCAAAGCAAACATTTCTGCTAACCCAGTTGTTTTTTCATCTTTCTAAACAGCCCATACAATGTAGTGAGAGAACAACAAAGCCTGAATTCAGCTGATAAAACCCTAATTTCTGCTATAAACTTCTCACTGCAGTAGTGAATATGGCATAGAGATGTACACACCTCATATAACCTTCGACTTATTTTGATACTATGTTTATACAAACTTTCTGATTACAGGTTTTAATACAAATTTTGTGTTCTAAACAATACTCACTAATAAATTCTTAGCAAATAAACCAGGTCAGTATAGCACTTCTCCTAAAACCCTCCCACTCACAGTTATGTGTCTAATTAATGCAGTATCTGTCATTCTGCATGTAGTTTTCTGTTAATCTAAGCTCTAAAAGATGTAATAATTGGTATCCATTTATTGTGGACTCTATGATATGCAGGTCCCCCATTTCCCTTAAATACCTTGCAAACAGAGTTTACAAATAATATGTTGCTGCATACAGTTATCTGAACAAGACAGAAATACTATTTGAACCAACAGAGCAATGAGCTATTGATCCTGCAGTCAAAAAGGGAAGACATGAATATAGAAAAAGGTGTGTGAAGGGACACTTCTATTCTGCTGCCATTTGTCTTTCCTAGTAATCTTCCATTTCCAAAGCAGTTATTCCCTTTTCTGGAAGAAATAAAATCTAGTTGATACTAAGCAGCTGTGCAAAGATGTTTAATTTAGTAAATAAAATTCTACAAGTCACTATCTCCCTCACAGATACCAACAGACACATACAGGTACAGACCCCTATGATTAATATTTGCTCTACACTATAATATCCAGCACCTTCTATAGAATGTAGAGTGCAGTATATTTCAAAGTATAAATACCCAGAAGGAATTTCAGCTATTTCTTACGTTAGCTTTTTTGTAGGTTTCAACAATAGTACAGTAGTATGCAAGAACAAACTTTGCTGAATCACTCACAGTTGAAATGCTCACCCTACCAACAGAAAATGCTACAAAGGTAGTCATGAAGACAATTATCAACAAGGAACGTGGGTGTTTAAAAAGGGAGTGAGCACGGCAGGAAACACTGTGCTCTGTGCAATTCCCTCCGGGCAGCATGGGAAGCTTTCAAGGCGAGGCAATGACACAAGAGGATCAGAAAGACCAGGGGAGTAAATTACTGTCCAGATGCTGAGCCCCAGCACTGTTACCCAACAGCTCCTCTGTACAAGGCAGTAGGGTCTCCCATGGGCTGCAGGGAACCCTGGCCTTGTGTTTTAGAAGAACTTTCTGTGCTAGATGATGAAAGAGAGAAAAGGAGAAGTAGATCATATGAAATAAATCCTGTGTCTTATGAGAATCAGCTCTCCAGCCCGAGTCCTTTTTATCTCTGTCCTTGGATCCCCTTCTTCCAAGACTTATCATGCTTTTCTCTCTGACCTTATTCCATCACACCATAGTTAATGTATGGAAATTTGTGATTGAGCTGTATATGCTTTTCACCACCTATATGTCACTCATATTTAGCCTGCATCAGTCACTTTTGCTGAAGTGCCAAAGGATGCCCATGGTAAACAGGGAATTCACTGGTTTCCCCTATCAGTGACTGAACATAGTGGCAAATTCAGTCACTGGTTCTGGAAAAGGGAGAATTTCTGCTGCTGCTAAGTTCCCCATGGCCACACAGGCAGGTTGTGCTTGGCAAATCAGATGGAAGCCCCACAGTTAATTCTTACCAGGACAGATAAAATGAGGAGATGAGGGAAGAACAGAGAATCCTATTTGCACCACATACAATCAAGGCTGAAGTGGAAAAGCTTCAGCTGCCAAAAACTGTGTCTAGCAAGATCTCTCCCTTCCCAGAAGCTCTTCCACTCTTGGGAACTGCACTGTCTGGGGAGCTGCTCCTCCTCCTCCTCCCACCAACTCCACAGGCTTAAATCAGGAAATCTTTGCTCTTGATCCTGCTATGTAGTTTGCTTTGACAAGCTGGGCAGGACAGCTCAGTCTGAAATACCCACCATTGGTACCCCAGCTCAAGAGAGCATTCTGCTCTCTGCTGAAAACTGCACAAGATTCATGTCTACATAATCAGAAGATACGTTAAAAAACAAGTTTGCACATTATAGCAACCTATAATATTTCAAACTCTCTACCAACAACTTGTTCTAGCATTAAGTCAACAAGAGCAGTCTTTCCATAACAGTCAGTTCACATAAGAACTGCTGCACCTTACTGAGCTTTTCTTCCCATTTGAAATAGTTATTTTTGAAGTATTAAGTACATGTTATTCTGATAAATAAAAGCAATTTCACTTCTGCAGCATCTCTCAGCCAAGCATCTCAAATTCTGCCAAAAATACACCTGTGGGAAGCGCAGTACTAGGAGGAGTACAGTAATAGAAAAACTAGGCAGCACTTGGGTGGGACACAGTTCTATGAGACACAACACGATTCAGGAGTTTAGGCACAGAGTACTGTTTCCTGCTGAATACTAGAAGGAAACTTAAGCAGAAATAACAATCACTGAACTAGAATTCACTAGATAGCACTTTTCTGAACTTATCAACTTAAATAATACCTGCAATATCTTATTGCAACAAATACTTTAAAAAAAACTTGAAAGATCTTCATCTGAGTCACACCTCCAGAGCATGGCATCCAGTGGAACACTTCGCAGTCGCCATTTCAGAAATGACTCAGAGTCTGCTGCTTAGTATAGCACCAACATCACTTCCTACAACATGCATGTCTTTCCTCCTGAACTCCCACCCAAGCTGGAACTCAGCCTGTGTCTGTTTAGCTCTCAAGATGCACAGTAATCAACGTGCAGCCTGGCAGGACTGCCAGCATACCAGCAATAAAACTGATAAAAAAATAAGTCTCAGTACGTGCTATGGGCTGCCTGTAGCCTAGGCACTGAATAATTACAGCTATGTATGTTATACATGTAAGTCAGTTGTAAACATACTTGATTGACATTTATGTCCTAAAAAGTGTTTTAATAAGAAGCCCTGTGAAGCAGATTGGAATCTCCACTGCGATCCAGATGAACACTCAGGGCTACTTCAGGTCTAAGTGACAGTAGAATCCAGCCTGACATATTTTACAGGATTCTGTAGCAGTAGAGCATTTTTTCCTTAGACCTTCCTCATACTAGAGGGGCACCTACTATGGTTAATTCACCTATGGTACTTACCCATGGAAAGCTGGTGGAGGAACAAATCCACCTTTTCTCTTCTGCTCCATCCATCAGTACCCTTGTATATCCCCCCTCTGAACCAAGAATAAAGGGCCCTTGCATCCAAATGAAATTCAAAAGCTTTCCTCAGCCCACACTACTGTTTGTTACTGGTTGTTATATGTACATACTGTTACATGTTGCTATTACTCACACTGTTATTCAGGCCTATGTTCGATTCACCTTTGCTTTTCTTCCTCTCTCCACGAGTCAAACCATATCTACATGTCAGCCCAAAACCTGTTTCTTTTCTCTGTGATCTGTTTATCAAAGCTGTTATTTTCTTTCACTGTCTAAACTTCTTGCTCAATCTCACTTTACCACTTTGAATGCAGCAACAAGAAAATCCTGGATTCTCTTGAATTCAAACAAGCAGTTACACACTTAAAACTACACAAAATGCTTTTTTTAAGGTGCCACACTGAGCCATAGCTTCCAAGACTCAATTCTAACTCCTTCCTCCTCCACTATATGTTACTTAGGGTTGATGTACTGTGCTCTTCTCTCCATAGGTTTGGTTTTATGTTGCTTCCATCTTTCTCTTCCACTACCCACCCAGCCTCCTCTTTGCAGCCACATTATCACATTGCAACTGCACCTCCAGTTCAATGGCTTCTCTTGGCAGCCTCTGGCACAGAATATGCCTTCCATGAGTTATGTGACAAAGCTGTTACTCATTCCCTTTACATTCTGATCCTTCACAGTAAACATTTTCACTGCAGTATTTAAAAAAAAGGATTTTCTCACTTAATAGTTGGCTAATATTAGAAGTTGGAGCAATATAAGGGAAGAATGTAACAACAAACAGAACCAGAAATTGNCCAAAGGTTTGTTCAGCCTTTCTGAAGAGCCACCTCTGCTCCCTACAGCAGTCAGTAATAGTGATACTGAAAAAACCCAGGGTATGCAGACAGACCTTTTCTAGTTCTCTTNGTGTCACTGCACTGAGGAAAGCTCACAGACTAGCTGAACTACACAATGTATCATACCCTTCCCTGCTCTCTTTACACCAGTTGGATATAACAGAGTCATTCCCCAAAGATTCAGATTTTTCAATTATACAAAGATATGGTTACATATCAATATCAATACATTCAAAATATTTCCTCACCTTATCCAGGGAGAATGTTTTAGTGACAGCAAAGCCCCATCCAGCTTCAAATGCTCTCCGAATCATTGAAGAACTGGTAGAAGGGGTTGCACTGGCAAGGCCAAAAGGATTTGGAAACTTCAGTCCAGCCATTTCTACACTGATATCCACTAAATCTATAGGAGTATAGAAGAGAGGTAGTTCTGGAACTGTAGAAACTGCAACACCATATAAGGACTGTAAAAAAACAAAACAAAACAAAACAACACTAAATCACCAAATTTCTTTTTCTGACCTATTTTTATACAAGTTATTATTAATCCTGATAAGGGAATAATTAATATATAATAACCCAAAGTTTAAGCATTCTATTTTCTGTTCAGACTTGCAAATCAGCAAAACATGCAAACACTCACCGATGTAACATCCTCAGCCCAAATAGTCTTCATGCTGAAATACTGTGCTATGCTGGAAATAACTGAATGACAGTAACAAAAATAATGAAGAAACATCTGGATGTACTTTACATACTGTACTAAAAAGCCTGGTTCAGGCCCAACGTTTGTTCAGCCTTT
>VZTT01008587.1:82603-95574 GCA_013400855.1 Buphagus erythrorhynchus | reverse complement strand
AATGTGGTAAGGAGGTTTAACAGCCAGGATCAGTAACTCAGGTGATGACAACGGGTGAGATGTTGGTGGCATTCCAGCATGGAAACCTCCATGAGCTTTGTCACCCACGTGTCAGCCAGGGACACTCTCTGGAGCAGCAGCCAGGCATTGCACCAGCACACGTCAGGACAGGGGTTTTTGCATAATACTTAACTGCTCTGGGCTTAGGAATTGCCAGAATTTATTTTTTCATCCAGCTGTTAATTCTGCCCCATCACATCAGATCTGCTGTTTGGGGGTCTCGGGTGTTTGGTTTGTGTAAGTGGTGGCTTGTCCACTGCTGGCCTGGTAAATGAGCGAGGTGAGGAGAGGAGTAGTGATGAATATCCACTGTGGGAGGTGGGGTGTAAGCTATTCCTGTGTCACATGCATTTTCTGTGATGCTTGATATTCCAAATAACATTTTCTCAGGTGATTTCTGCTTGTATGATTGAGAGAGTAGAGGACAGGGTTAATTTAAAAAGAAGAGACTGTCTTCATAAGTTACTTTAAACACTTGAATTTGTAGTGAGATTTAGTGATTATTTTGTGGTTATACTCTTGCTAAAGCTTTGCTAGGAGAAGGTATGGAGAAGACACATAGGACTGGGTGTTTGAAAACACCATAAAGGAAGAAAAGCTAACTAAGTAAGTGGATTTAGTTTTGATGGCTAATGCAAACATATTTTCAAAAGTGTTTGTGAGAGTTTGCCCTGCACTTACATGAGCAGCTTTCCCAAGAGGACTTGGTGTTCTTGAAGAAGTTGACAAACCTCTTAGCTGGACATTTACTTTCCTCAGTGGCTAGGGCCACCAAATTGGAAATCAACACTTTTGCCTGTCTGAGCTGGCGAGTTGGTTCCAGGGGACAGACAAAATGTATATGCTGGTTTGTTCACTCCATTTCTGGGATTCTGGGGGTCTTTTAAGGCCAGTGTCACCCTGAATTGAAGGGATGCAGACCCCTCAGGTGTTTTGTGCTATGCATCAGTTGTTTCATCCATAACATGAAGATATTGGCAATTTACTAGAAGATACAGAAGCTTTTAGACAGCCATTTATAAAATTTTACTTATTTTTGCTTCTTAATTCTCTTTTTAGTTGTTTTTAGTGCGTTGTTTTTGGCAGCAAAATGTTTTGATCAGACTGAAATACCCTTCATATTTTGTAGGTACAGAGGGTGGCTTGCAAGACGCTTTTGTTATGTCCTTTTTGTGCAAGAGAGGGATGTTCATAAGGGTATGTTTGCCAAGAATCTGACAGAAAATGTGCTGAATAGCAGCAGGTAAGATGACACAAAATTAACTATTTTTTAAATTACTAGCGCATTAAAATATGCCTTAATTTAGAAACTGCAAGTTTTGAAAATCAGACTATTTAAAATACTAGAAGATGCAGTAGGTTTAGCACAGTCTTTCAGGAATGTAGTTGACAATTTCTGTTGGTATAGTAAAAGAGGGGAGTTTAAGGATTACAAGTCTCTAAATGAATGGTGTGTAGTGGGGAAACAGCAGACAGTACACAGAAAAATAAGTTGCTACATGAGAGCTCTTCAAACTTCTTTTTATCTAATTCATGTAAATCATTACCACTGAAGTCATACTGCAGTCATCAGAAATTGTCAGTGTTTCAGAAATAACAGGAAAGCAGCATTTTGGAGTATCCCAAGAATACACCTGGAGGGTGCAGCAAAAACTGGAAAAAGGCTGTAGAATGGAGTACCCAGCCATAACTTTGTGGAGCTTGTATTCTGTTTCATATGCCTCATTTTAAATGGCATCTTGAGCCCCTGATCAGCTGTTCAGGTATCAGTTTTCCTTGCATACAAAGAAATTCAGCCGCATGCTTGCTCCTTGAGGCTGCTTTTGTCAGAGGGCACACACTGCCTGCATTAACATTCCTAATTATCCTGAATCTTTAAAGCTTAAGTCCCATCTGAAGATGATAGTGTTGCTTTTGAAAAGTAAAGCAGACTGTGTTGTGCTACAGTCATGGTGTGTTAAAGCCACTTATTGTCTCCCCCTATGTTTTAAAGGGGGAATATAGCCCTTATAAAATTTTGTTAGACTTGTAAAACTGAAAATTCAAGGGCAACAATAATCTAGAAATTCCAAATAGCAGCTGCATAAATCTGTCTAATGAGGTAAGTGAAATTGCTGTGGCAGGAAAAAGAAAACATTAACAAAAAAGAGATTGCACCCATTCCCCTGAATTGTTAACTTTATTATGCATTTCAGAAAATTGGCAGTCACTTAATACTAGTACATGTGAACTGTGTACATACTGTTTCATGTACTCACCTTTGAGCCCATTCAGTCAAGCTCTTAAATTTATAAGCCCTTAAATTAGAGCTTATAAAACTGAATTAAATATAATGCATTTGGAGTACACAATAGTTCAGTGTGGATGCTTTTTATGTTTGCAAGTTACTCCTGTAGTAATACATAGCTCATTCTGAGCTGTTATTGTCTGTGTCTTGGACTCTTCTGTTGTGGAGCTGTCTCATAAACTTTACTTTTTGATGTTAGAGTCCAGAAGGCCATTGTAGATGAAGCTTCTGAACCAAGTACTCCAGGTAGTTTTGTTCAGACGGATCCTAAAGCTATCAACAAAGTGAAGAAAAAAGCTAGGAAAATTCTCCAGGAAATGGTGGCAAATGTGTCACCTGCTTTAATGAGGTAAGAAGAATGTGTCATCGATATTGTCAGTGAGTGGAAGGATGGACAAGCTCTTTCTGCATAATACCAACAGACCTTGTAACACATGATGCAGAAATAGTAATTATTCTAAAAGTACGTTATTTACAAAAATCCCCTTTTTAATGTTAGCTAATAAAATAGTAGTTAATCTTAATTTTCAGATGCAGCAGAAATCCTCTGCCTTTCCAAGGAATATATCTTAAGATAAGATTAAATACAAACTTTTCCTTTTCTCCCAAAACTAGTTTTGGTGCTAATACTTAGACCAGTGTTGGCATCATTTGTTGTTTCAGGCTCATATGGGGAAGAGCAGCTATCTGCAGCATCATAGACTGAAAGACAATTTTTCCATTTGGCTATCCAACATTTTAAATTGAAAATCTCAAGGAGAGTCTTATTTTAGATAAAATCTTCTCCTGTAGTGTCTATGTTTACTACTAAGGATGATTTTGTCATTTTCCTAGTTCACAGCCTTCACTGAGGTTGATACAAGATTCATGTCGTTACTGCAGGAGGCTGAAATGTGGCTACTAACAATAGGCAAAACCTTGTTTAGCAATTGGATTTTATAGTAATTTTGTTTGAATATAAGTTATCAGATGAACTGGCTTTGCCTTTAGTCATACAGAAGCAATATAAAACAGAGGCAGAAATAAATGAAGCTTTTTGAATTGTGTTTGTGTTCCCTTAGGTTGACTGGCTGGGTGTTACTGAAGTTGTTTAACAGCTTCTTCTGGAATATCCAGATCCACAGAGGTCAAATAGAAATGGTCAAAGCAGCAACAGAGGTAAGGAAGGGTGGGAAAATCCAGTAAGGTAGATTTCTGAAGTAGTTTCTAATGATGTTTGCAGCACTTCTCTTTTTATGAAAGTTCTGCTAGGTCTGTATGAAATGTGATTGTAGATGGAACTGTTTCATATCTGAAATACAATAAGAACACTATGAAACAGTGTTCTTAATTAAATATATGCTCCTAGAGTTGTGCAACCTAAAATACTGCGTGAACTCTGGGCTGACCTTTGATTCAGGATCAAATTTTAACTATCAGGCTGAATGATTATCTCAGATAACCTTTCATCCAACATAATTTCCAGTTGCTTGAGCTGGGGCAGCCAGCAAATAAATTAGTAGACCTAGTCAGGACTTTTCACTTTTACTGTGATTTGACATAAAAACTTTAAAGAGAAAACTTCCTATTTCTTAATAGCAATCTATTTCCAGTTTTTCAGTGTTTATTGAAATTGGTCAAACAAACTTCAAAATACTGCCATTTTCTTTGCACTCAAATGAATTAACTCTTCTTGCAGGATTTAGCTTAGAAATATTGATTAGATAAATGAAACAAATAGAAAAGTTCCTGTTTCGTTCTGGGTTTTTTTGAATAATGTGTTTGAGAAACCCACTATTCATAAACCCTTGCTAATATCTAATAGAAATACCAGTACTTTGGTGGAAGTGAGGATTTTTCCACATCCCTTTTTTGATTTTGATTCAATTGTTTGATTAGTGTCTCAACACTGTGAGTCTGAAGAAACTGGGAGATTAATCATTGTTAATGTAATGGATACAATTGAAAACTACAGTCCATGAAAACTAAGACTAAGGACAAATTGACTAAAATGTTCTCATTGTCCCAGCTGAAGGAAAACCAGGAGTAAACAGACTCAGTTATGGTAACTGGGAAATACCATCAGTTCAGATAAGATGATGCTAGCAATCTCAACGGTGGATTTAAGAAAAGGAATAATATTGCATGTTTCTTACCAACTGAATTGTTTCTTTTTTCCTTCTCTCCCCACCATAGATGAATTTGCCTCTTATCTTTTTGCCTGTTCACAAATCCCACATTGACTACCTGCTTCTTACATTTATTCTTTTCTGCCATAACATCAAAGCTCCCTACATAGCTGCAGGGAACAATCTCAACATCCCCATCTTCAGGTAATAACCTCTCCTTATTTGAAATAAGACTGAGGTGGTGAGGTCTGACCTATTGCACAAAATGTCCAAGTGTAAAATTATCTGTTATTGGGCCATCATGTAGAACTTCTTTGGTTTCTATGACATGTTCAGAGAGGGAGCATCACAGCAACCTTCTGAGAAGCTCTGTTACAACCTTAGGTAGGGTAAGGAGGAAGGATATTCCTTTTTTGGAGTTTCAAAGTGGTTAGGTGACTAAGGAAAGATGATATGGGAGAAAGAGTTGTGAATGGACTGCTCTTCATGAGCTTCAGTTTAGTGAGCTGGCTAATGAGCAGCAACAGTACTGGGTGAATAATACTTTGTGGAAAAATATTCCACTTTAGTCTGTGTTTATATTACTGGTGGCTGAAGAAGTTGAGGTATTTTAGGTAATATTTTGCAATTGAGACAGAATTTGGGCATATTTGGTATCTAAAAAACCAGAAGATATTACAGGAAATGATGAGGAAAGAAGGGGAATACCTTGACTTTGAGGATGTTTTACACCAGTAGGTGCTGGTCTGTCATAATCCCAGTGAAAAAGGCATTCATATAAATTATTAATTAGTTAGCTAGTTCTTAAGGCCAGCAGAATAAAGAAAGTTTAGCATAGATAATCTAACATTACTTTAGGCACCGGGCACCTTGAGTTCTGCAGCATTCAGCAAGCCCGTGATCCACACATAGCACCCTGTCTGCAGAAAGGAGTACTCCTGTTTGGTCTTTTGAGCCAGTAAAGGATTTTCTTGCAAGAAAACAACCCTATTCATCATTGCTTCTGTCAAGCAGAAGGGATGTCCTCATGAGAACTTCTTGCTACACTATGAGATAAATGCAGGACCATGCAGGTGGTGTAATTGCTGGTGCCAAGTGGGAGCTGCCTGCAGATTGCTCTGTTAAAATCAGCTGGCTGAGCTGATTTTGCAGCTGGGGGGAGTGTGCAGCACACCATGGGCATGCAGGCCATGCAGTCTCTGCAGCACAGCATGGACTGGGGCCAGCTCAGGTTAACTCTTACATGGGTCACCAGCATCTCAGGGTGCAAGAATCTCCTGGCCAGTGGCCTGTCAAGACAGTGAAATGGAGCAAGACAATGTAAAGAAACCTGTTCATAAGTGAAATAGAGAAATATTTGTGTAGTCCCATCATGTGCCAGTAGTGTAATACATTTTAGTCTTTAAAAATTTCAGTTACTTGAATACCTGTTGTGTTCAAGGAATTATTTGTTGGAGGTGTAGTAGTTTCCTGCAAACTGAAATCAATGAGTGTAACCCTTCTTTGGTGTGTAGCACATTGATCCGCAAGCTGGGAGGATTTTTCATCCGTCGGAAGTTGGATCAGAGCCCTGATGGTCGTAAGGATTTCCTGTACAGAGCTTTGCTCTATGTGGTGTGTATTTCTTGTCTGTCTTTCTGTAGATAGCATTTTACTCGGGTGGCAAGTGGGAAAGTGAGTTCCATCACTCTGGAGATGTATTTATTGCTTTGAATTTGTCTTAAGTTTCATGCTGCAAAAAGCAGATTAATTTTTGTATGAAGGTTTGAATTTATAGAATAAAGAAAGTTGCATGCTCAGCCTCTTTGAGGATGAGCAGATATCCACCTTGCATAATCCTTATGGAAGAATGTGTTATTAATGCTCTCTGAGTTAACTAATGCTTGTTTCACTGATGTCCTTTGTTGTGAGGCATCTCTACACTGATTCACTTAACACGATGAATTCTCTGTTCACGATGGGTTGATGTAATCCTTTGTGCCATTCAGTGTAGTAGCTGTATTGGCATCTTGGAAGATGGGATGTACTGGGAACCAGAAGGAAAGATGAATGCAAATCAACTGTGTCATTGCTAGAGATGCTTTTTGAGCAAATGTCATTATACTGCTTGTATATTCATGCAAATTCAGTTGCACATAGGTCTGGGCTTGTGTCAGGCATTAATTAATTTCTGGGGTTTTTTTTCCACAAGTACTCATGCCAAGTCATGATCTTCCAATGCTTTTAAAAGGAAATGGTTGCCAACAATATATTTGAAATATAATTGTATGTTACTATACATATGTATGCCAATATGATTAGATACCTGTTTTTTCTCTTTTCCCATCTTTTTGTATGCAGCACATAGAAGAATTGTTGAGACAGCAGCAGTTTCTAGAAATATTCTTGGAAGGCACACGGTCTCGAAGTGGAAAGACATCTGGAGCTCGAGCGGGTCTTCTGTCCGTGGTGGTGGATGCTCTCTTCTCAAATGCTACTCCTGATGTCCTAATTATACCTGTGGGAATCTCCTATGATCGCATAATTGAAGGTCACTATAACAGTGAACAGCTGGTAAGAGCAATCAAACGACTTGTTTTGCCTAGGGGATTTTCTGCTTATGTGCAGGAAAACATAGTTAAAGGTTGTGCTGGTCCTCTGTTCCATGGTCTCATGGTTTGTGTTGTGCCATGAATCACAAAATGGGGAGTGCTGAGGTACAGGTGACACACTTCTAAATGCAAATTCATGACATGACAAGTAATATGTTCAAGGGGATATCTACAGAGAAAAAAAGTTCTCTAGATTTACGTGAAGTTACAGGGTGTGTTAAAAGCTTTGGCCTCGCTTTGTCTGCTGTTGCATGCATTTTAATTTTAAACATAACCTTTTAATTGCAAAGTGGAAGAAAAGCAAAACAACCACCTATGTTTTCTAGGGCAAGCCTAAGAAGAATGAAAGTCTTTGGAGTATAGCTAGAGGAGTCTTCAGAATGCTGCGGAAGAATTATGGGTGTGTCAGAGTAGATTTTGCACAACCATTTTCCTTAAAAGTAAGTTTGGCATCTTGGAGGTCTTTTTGACGGTTTGACATTTTTGGTGTTTCAATCGTGGGACAAATTTATTTTGATTTTCTCTTTGTGGGTTATCATCACTAGCATTTTCTGCGTCAGTCCATTCTGGCAGGACAAAAGTATCCCTGTTTTTGATGAATGTGTGTCTTTGGATGCATTTGTTTTAAGCTGAAATAGTCTCAGAGCTGCTATATTAGTTTTGAAACAGTCTAAGTATTTTTACTGGTGGGGTCTTTTGTTTGTTTAACAAGCAATCTTTAAAATTATTCTTATACTATTTAGTAATTCTTTACATTGTAGAGACATTTGGAGTTGAAGGAAGCAGAATACTGTTTTCCAGTTTAATTTAATGACATCTGCAATGGTTGAGGAAGGGCATTTATCTGAATAGATTTTTAAAATTGCTAAGCAAATTAGTAGCTATAGAAGTGTCATGGGTAATATATCATAAATATTTATATATTCTTTGAAAGTCATCATTCATTATTAGTTCACAACTGTTACCTACAGTACTTCACCATATACTGTTCTGCAGTTTCTCAGAGAATGGGGTAGTGTGGCAGTATCTGCCTTTACTCTAAATTTTCTCTGATCTCTTTGCAGAATCTGCTGGTACATTTCACTAATCTGTATTCTGTCACAGTATACCTTATTTTTAGTGTGATTTTAATAAGATTAAGCACTGCAACAGCAACTTACTAGAACATTATTCAAATTAATTAGGTGTTCTTCTTTCTGCCCTACTTCTCTCAGAAAAGGCAGTAGGGTTGGAGAGCTTTGGAGGGTTCAGTTACCACAGCATGAAATTATTGTGACCGGCTGCACTGCATTATAATTAGTGTGGTAGGGAAAGATACTAATTCACTTCCAAAGGAGAAGGCTTGGGCTATTCTTGGTAGGGAGTTAACAACTCTTCTTGGATCAGTGTAAGGAAAAGAGGGTTATCTGCCCTCTTAATCTAGTGAAATGCTAATCACTCTGTACCTTCCCAGCAGCTTCTGTCAGGTCTTATTTATACCTGTGTTCCTTATTGTGCTCTAGAAGGGTGATAAATAACATAAGTCCTTAAATCATGAATAATTTAAATTTGTATAAATTAGCTCAGATTTGCAGAAGTGTAACTGTAGTTGTGTTACTGCAGGTTTTTCTAAAGCAGATGAGCTTTGGGGGTTAATTTTGGGCATCTGCAGTTCTATGAGCACAGGCTTGGAAGTAGAAGAGAGTGTGAAAGAGGCTGTGGNTAAATTTTAACCTATAAGGAGAGGAGTTTGGCTTTTGAGAAATTTGGATTCAGGAATTCCAAGCATGCAGTACCCTGCCTGCTTCCTGGGGCTTTAGTTTGTGTCTTGCAACTGGAGTTTTGTACACTAGTGTTTTCCCTTGGAGAAGTTCTCTCTCCTGGCGTTTGAGGAGGGCAGGAGTAAGCAATAATTACAGTCTCCATGCTGGTTCTGAATGGGTGCTAGGCTTTGCTCTCACTCATGTTAATGAGGCAGTTCTCATTAATTTAATCGTGGAACTGTCTCAAAGGAGTTGTTCACTGCAGGGTGCTGACAGAGGTTATGAGTTGTTTTCATTGCAGGTTTATTTATGAAGTACAGACTCCTTGCTGTGGGAAGTCTGCTTTTTGCATAAAATAAAGTCAAAAGTGAATAAGCTGTTGAAAACTTTTAATATCTCTGACCTTATTACTGCTTTTTTTAGCGTGAGCTATTTTTAATCAGTTTAATTTTTGAATAATTGCCTTTTTCCTGTAATAGCATTATCAGCTGAATGCAAGAATAAGATGGAAAAAGTACAAAATATAACAAGTCTTTTTTTAACAGGAGTATGTAAACAGCCAAAGCCAAAAACCTGTGCCTGCTCCTCTTTCTTTGGAACAAGCTTTGTTACCAGCTATACTTCCATCAAGGTAGAGATTTTTTTGGGGTGTTGATGAAAGGGAGAACATATTGGGCTTTGTTTGTTTGTTTATTTATCTTTTTCGAGTTCTGCATTACATTTGAAGCAGTGCTTGAACTCCACATGGATGATCTAATTGTTTATACAAAAGTGCAAAACTTAGGCAATTATAACTATGCCATTTATTATAAGAGTTACATTCTTCCTGATGAGTTCTGTTCAAATAAATTCAAGTAGACTTCTTTACTTTTTTAAAAAATTTTAATAACCTCTGCTGGTTTGTTCATAAATTTTATGGAATAATTTAAGGGGGAATATTACATGCTTAGTGAAAAGTAAAGGATTTGTTTTTAAACCTCACAAACATTTCACAAGGTTTATGGAATAATTCCAAAGCAAATAGGACCTGTGAGTGAGTGAGTACTTCTTGTTTTCAAGGAGGTGGCTGTCAGAACTTCAAAACTACTCAAGGGTTAGTTTTGCATTTATTACGTAGATACACATTTTAGTTGGCTTTTTCAGGAGTTATACAAACCTATGTGGTCCTGGTGGGGACAAAATCAGTCCTGTACCTTTAGAAAATTGTAAGTCCATACGAAAGACCATTTCTAGTTTGTAGAGAGACTGGGCTCTGTTTTTTAGGCAAATTTGCTTTTTTCTACTGTTGTCCATATTCCTTGAAGGAAAAAGAGCAATTGGTGTTACAGCGAAGTCATGAGTAGCCATAGAAAAAGCTTGCAATTTTTCTTTGGTAGTCTTATCATGGATTGTTGTGCAGTGCAAAGAAATAATCAGGAAAAGTTGGTAGAGCTTTTTGCTGGTAACATTTTCTGCCCTTACCAGACTGTAATAGTATTTTGTCCTGTGGTTTAGTTAGTGTGTATAAAAAAAATCAGTTGATATTACTTTACATTTTGATAAGAATGTGAATGTCATCATGCTAATTTTTATTCTGTATTCAGATCTAATGATACTGTGGATGAAAGTGCAGAGGCCTCGCTGCCCAACTCCAGGGATATCACCAGCGAACACTTCAGAAGAGAGCTGATATCCAACTTGGCTGAGCACATTTTGTTCAGTAAGTGTTGAAGAGTATCAGTGCCACAGAATGATAGAGTGCTGTGGATAGGAAGGGACCTTAAAGATCATCTCATTGCAACCCTCCTGCCATGGGCAGGGACACCTTCCACTGGAGCAGGTTGCTGTCAGCTCCTGGTTTGGTTTTGCTGACAGCATGAATTTTCTGTGTGGTAATGTCACACTTCCCAATTGTCTCCATTCAGGTGATCATTTCATGACTTACATAATCTCAACAATTCTCCCTCCTTCCTGTACAAAGTTTAATAAACCCTTTTTCTGATTAAGTAGAAGATTTTTGTTCTGTTTGTTGGACTCCAGTACACTAAACTTTCTGTACTCTGAAGTGCTTGATTGTCATATTGATACACTCATTGCTTGTCCCTTCATGTAATGAGCTACTGGAGTGTCTTAATGGCATTATCACACATGAGCTCATCTAGCTGCATGAACCAGTGTTGCCAGGTTTTATAGGTTATGTGATGTATGCTTCAGTCAGTAGATCTGTGGCTTGTGGTACCAGAGATATACAGAAAACAGTATTTACCTTAGTAAATATTTAAATTTTATTTGGTCTTCTTAGTCCAAGTTACTTTGATTACTTTAATATTGTTTCCAGTCAGACATAATACACTTTGTATTTCATTCAGTGGGTACAGTTCTGTGCCCACATCATTGTTACTATTTTTTAAATAGTGGGTACTCTTTCATTTGTGATGGTGTTCTGAATATCTCAGGTGCTTAACAAGTTTATCTTGTTCACCTCTAGCTGCTGACAAGTCCTGTGCTGTGATGTCTACCCACATCGTTGCCTGTTTGTTGCTGTACAGACACAGGCAGGTAAGGCTTCTTCAGGTGCTGCTTAAATAGCCAAACATTGCTTTGGCCTTGTTAACTTATCTAAAAAGAAAAAAAAAGTATGGATTTTACTATTGCATGATACTGATAAAAAAAGGAAAGATGCCCTTAAATTAAAATGAATTTCAGGTAGTCTGAGTGCTGATATTTTAGTCAGCAGTGGGTGCTTGAACACAAGCCAGTATTGATGGGATGATAATAAATACTCATGTGGAAATAGATCTTTGTAATTCAAAATGTTATGCTTTTTTTGAAGATTACATGGGTTGCATTTATTATATTAGGTTTGTTTTTTAGATCTCAAATCACTATAGAATACTCTAGAAACTGTCCCATTAATTTCCAAATAGATTTTTCTGTTCCTCAGTACTAAAGTACTGTATCAAAATGGCAGAATGATACTAATGTTTACCTGAAATCTTGTGCATGAGAGTTGGAAGAAGGTTTTTTTCCTCCTACAAGTTTGTTTTGCATTTTTTGTAAAATTCCTTTGAATCTGAAGCTTTTATTGCATGTAAATTGGGAACAGATGGAAAAACATTGGTCAGTTGCATAATCCTGCTTGTGGAGGAAGTGTCACCATTCTCATCAGTCCAGTCTTTCCAATTTCCTAAAACAGTCGAATCAAAGAAGCACTTTACAATGTGATCTGACTCCATCTTGGCAGAAAATAAGAAAAGGAGGTTCCTGAGAAAAGGCTTTTCCTCATGTTCCAAACTGGTTGTTCAGTTCTGTTAAGTACAATATTCCCACACTTTATAGCATAGGTAATGGAAATATGATATCTCTGACATGGTCTTGAGGTATCTTGAGATATTCAGGTCTCTGCAGGCTGTAAAACAAACCAAGAAGCAAAGAAAAACCTTGCATTCCCAAATAGTTCCATGGCTGTAAAATATAATTACATCCACATTGCGTGTGGAACTACTTCATCAAAACCTCAGTGAAAATCAGTTTTTCTGATATGACTGTTGTGCTTTGGATTATTGGTATTTAGTGTATTGTGTTTGATATATACTTGATTATGTGGTTTACTGATAGACACCTGTGCAGAAAAATTGTTTAACTGTGTGATTCTGTGTTTATTTCTAGGGAACTGATCTTTCCAGACTGGTAGAAGATTTCTTCTCCATGAAGGAGGAGGTCCTAGCCCGTGACTTTGACTTGGGATTTTCAGGGAACTCAGATGATGTTGTCATGCATGCCATCCACTTGTTGGGAAACTGTGTAAATATCACAAACACGAGCAGAAACAATGAGTTCTTTGTCACTCCCAGCATCACAATACCTGCTGTCTTTGAACTCAACTTCTACAGCAATGGACTACTTCATGTATTCATTAAAGAGGCTGTTATTGGTATGTTTTGGGGTTTATCAAGGAAAGATTTTCTTGTAACCCTTGAAGTCAAAGCATCTGCACAAAAATCCCCATCAGTTTCTCATGTTATTTACTTTATTTTTTTGCTTCCTGTTTCAACCCATGTTTACCTTAACAGAGAGTTTTAAAGCAAACTTGTATTTTGTTTGAGGGATATTTCCATTGGTTTTTCCCTTCATCCTTTATCTTTCTTGGAAAAAGTATCTGTGTATTGGTCACTGCCATAGGCAAGGCACTATCAGAGTTCTG
>VZTT01008587.1:5433-81277 GCA_013400855.1 Buphagus erythrorhynchus | reverse complement strand
AATTTCTTGAAAGTGTAATTTCCTTTGAATTCCAAACAGATCACTGTTATGAGTTTCAATAATTTTATGATGATTTTATTCCAGAGTTGTTAACAAACTAAAATTTGGTTAGAGGCTATTAAAAAGGGAGAATATTTAATGTGGCTTTCTACCAGTGGTAATGCATTTCTGAAAAATCTTGGACATGTTCTAAATATCCTATTTCACTATAATTTTTTTAAATGTCTGCCAGGATAAACACAAGAGTGGTGCTTTGGGATTATGCTGATAAAAGTTTAACAGCTTGCATAAAAGAAATAATACTGCTGTATCTAAAACACTCATACTGAACAGGGAACGATGTTGCTGTAATGGGTGTAATGGATGTGACTTTTTCATTGCATTCCTTTTATGTTGTGCAGCCTTGCCAGGTGATCTATCAAGTTTGCCATGAGACTGTGGAAAGGCTGATCCAGTATGGCATTCTCCTGGTGGCTGAGGTAAAGTGGCAGAAATACTGTAGGAGTAGTGTACTGTACTATAGGTGGTTTATGCTTAGTTGTGAGACTTGTTATGTTGTTACTGAAAGCTTGTAACAACGTGCCCAGGACTGAGACTGCTTCATTCCTGTTCATAAGTGTCAGACAGTCGGGTACAGTCAGCCTGTGATGCTTCATGACTCTGTGTGTAATTCCATTTTTCTACTAATGCTGCTAAGGAAGACACGTATTTTTTGTACTGACTTAAACTTGGGATTTATTTTATTATTGGAGCTCTTTCAAATATAGCATAGCTACATGGATTTTTACTTTCTACTCTAGAGGAGTCAGGAGTCCAGACCTTTTGTCATTCTTTAATTCCTACACATTGATCTCAGAATTACTGTAAAACTCAGCTTGCAGTGTCAGGGCTGATGGGGAGTCGCTGTGTGGTACAGTTTGCCAGAGGTGCACAGTGCAAAGAAAACCTTAAGAGTAGAGGCAGCTGGTTAAGCATATCTTTGCTTCATAAACTTCTTTTTGTGCACAGTAAACAAACCTTGGCACCCAGGAGGAAGCAAGAAAAAACCTCAGTCTTTTTCACCAAATGTCTCTTCTCTCTCCTTTTCTCAATGCTGCCTATAATTGAGTCTCACCTGCTTCCATTAGATACTGGTTAATAAATACATTAAGTCAGATGAGGTTATAAAATAAACCTATTGCTTGCCTGGATTTGGAGTTTTGCCTATTTACCACCTTGTTTTTGAAATTTAAGCAGGATGATCAGGAGGATGTTAGCCCCAGTCTTACAGACCAGCAGTGGAATAAAAAACTCCCTGAGCCAATATCTTGGAGAAGTGATGAGGAAGATGAAGACAGTGATTTTGGAGAGGAGCAGAGAGATTGCTACCTGAAGGTAATATTTTCCTTAGGCTACTAATGTTGAACCCTCTTGTGAGAGATATAAATTACTTTGCTTATTCAGGACAAATACTGATTTTTTTTTTTTGTGGGGGGGAGGGTTGTTGGTTTGCAATGTTAGTATTTTTGGATAGTCCATTTGTCTCCTTCCCATGAGGAAAACAGCTGGAGAAACATAAACAATCTTTACAGGGAGGTGGAAGAGCAATGGTTAGAGTCCTGAAAATTGATAAAGACTCGAGTATCTTGGTTTTATTCTTTTCATGCAGTCTAAAAGGGGCACATCCAGCTGGTATTTATATTCAACCTATATTTCATTGCATAGATTACTTATGTTGATATATTAGATATATTACTAGTTTTCTCAGAGCTGATGCAAACACTCTTTAGGCTATCTTGTTAACACTTGAAAACTTCTGTCTGTCTCTGTGTATGTAGGGCAGCCCTTCTGTTGGCTGCAAAACAGTGGGATGTCTCTAATTTTATCTTGGGAGAATAGTAATACTCTGGAGGAGGAAAAAATAGCATTGGTCTGTGATGTCCAGTGCCTGTTTTGTCCCTCATCATAAACCTCTTTTTTGCTATGCTCCCATATTGTGCTGTGCCCCCACACTTGTTTTTGTACAAGTTTTTGTGCTTCTGTTTTTATTTTGTTTGCCACATTATGCCTTGCAGGTCATTTCTGGTTTCCACTGGTCTCTGTCACTGAACCTTTTGTTGCTTTTTCTTAGGTGAGCCAGTCTCAAGAGCACCAGCAGTACATCACTTTCCTGCAGAGGTTACTGGGACCGTTACTGGAAGCATACAGCTCTGCTGTCATCTTTGTGCACAATTTTAGTGGCCCTGTTTTAGAGTCTGAATATATTCAGAAACTACACAGGCACTTAATAAGCAGGACAGAGAAGAATGTTGCTGTGTATGGTATGTTAAACTGGTTTTGGAACTGGGTTTGATTATTTCTGTTCTTTCTACCACAAGGTAGCCCAAATTGAACTTCAGTTTGTTTATCTCTGGGTTTTCTCTCTTGCAGCTGAGAGTGCTACGTACAGTCACGTGAAAAATGCAGTGAAAGTCTTCAAGGAAATTGGAGTAAGTGTTTGGTGCTCAGAGCTGATGACTGTTAAGTTTCATTTCAATAATGAGCACAACTTGGACATTTCAAGAAATCTGTTCAGTGTAATTTTAAAATCAGTGAACATATCTGTGGAAGTGTATTGTGGGTTTGGAGCATTTTGGTCTCCTTCAGGCTGAGGGCTGTAACAGAGAGCACAAGCTGCAGAACAGGGCACTTCTTGCCCCTGGGAAGGCCTGTCTGGATGGCTGGGTCATTAGACATTTTTATTCACAGCAAATGAAGTTCCTCTGTTCTACACTATGTCCCTATTGAATAATATTGAAAGGCTGAGAGCATGTTCTGTGCTCAGTAACAGCTAAACTTAATTTTGAAGTCTACTTAAATCTTGGAAAAAGCATTAGGGATTGAATTTTGGCTTAGTGGTGATTGATGCTCCAGAAGAACCATCCTTATAAATCCTCAGTGTTCACCATGAGGAAACAGGTGTTCTTTAAGATAAACATTCAATTTTGTACTTTACCACTAGTATTTTAAATTATAAATCAGTCATCTAGATTTTGCAAGTGAAGTGTTTTTCTTTCATCAGACTGGCACAGCTTCCTGAATGCAGGATAAGATACAGCATTGTAATTTTGAAAGTATTGACATTTAGGCGAAATGTTGCTGGGAGTGGGTTTTGAAATGTTTGCATTTAAATTCTTATATATTGAATAATCAAACAATAGTTGGCCTAGTAAAGGTATCTTCCTGTAGACTCTGAATAGCTGTGAGGAAAGCATGTATTGAATCCATCATTTTCCAACAGCAGGATAAACTAGAAAGAAAAGTAGAACTAGATAATGTTTGCTGGGCATCTGTTATAGCATAACATCTGAATTCTTGTTTTTAAAGTGCTTACAATTTCAATTGGATGCCTTTGCTTTTTTTGTCCCTCACTTTTAAGATTTGGCTGTTTATCATGCAGTGTACTTTCTCAATTTCTTTTCTTCCATAACCCCTGAAGGGCTTCAACATTGAGTGAATTCTAATAATACCTAAAGACATTGCCATCTAAGCCTTCAGGAAATGAAAAGAAAAAAGTCTTGTGAACGAGAGAAGACAGTATAGACCATAACATTTTAGTCTCAGAAGAAAGGAAGTTCCTTTAACATGGTGATGCTTACATGTGTTCATGCTGTGCTGCAGGTTTTCAAGCAGACTCAGCAAAAGAAAGATGTCATTTTGGAACTCGGCACTACGTTCCTACCTCAGCGCAACAGGCAGAAACTACTGGAATTCGTCATGAGCTTCATGGTGTTATAGACCACACACAGCACCTTTGTCCAGGGACACGAGGACAGGTTTTGAGACTGTGGCAAAGCCTGGGGACATTTGCTAATCCTTCAAAGTGTAAGGTGCCACTGTCTGGGTAAGGCCTTCTCTGACTTGAACTACTGGAAGACAAGTGCCTTCTTACGTGTGCATTTATGGGTTTCTTACAGTCCCAGTCCTGTTGTAATACAGCGAAACTCAGATGACACTTCCGATACAAGTAATTAAACGTTGCAAAAAATGAGATAAATTATTAGAATTAGATTTTAAAAAAGTTTTATCAGTGTTACATTTTAAATGAACTTTTAAAGACTGTAACAGATGCACAAGTACACATATTGGTGTTCTGTAGCTAACCCTGAGATCTTGAGTTTAGTGGCAACACAGCTTATGGCTTAACCAAGTAACTTTAATTCCAATTCAGTTTTATTGTTTTAAATAAATGGTTTAAAATTTTTGCTTAGGTAGGCTATATACTTCATGGATAAAGCCATAGTTTTTCGTAAGTGTTAACATAAATGCCAAAATTCTAATGAAAATTACAGGTACAGACATCTGAGAATAACGATCATGTAGCAGGTGATTGTGAGAAATGTCAGCAGGCACACCTTGCACTATTAAAACTGTGTAGTGCAGTGGTAAATTGCACTAATCACTGCTGTCAGGAAGAATGTGAGAGTAGTGTTGTTTTTATTATGGCATCTGTCATTCAGCCAGATGAGCCAGGAGACAGTTGCCTGAATGTGAATATCTTGTAAAATCTTAGATTATTATTTAATTGAAAAAAAAAACTAATTCAGGGGGTTGTTTTTGGTTTTGTTTTGTTTTTTTAATTAATAGGATGTCAGATTTTTTTTAAGTGGAGTAAAGATTTGATTTGGTGAAATAAGTTTTAATTTCAACCCTAAAAAATTCAGCAATAATTTCGTTAGTTCTTTGAAAACAAGTGTTCATATTGTATTCTGTTGTTGAGCAGACCTAAATTGGCATGAAGTAGTACCTGTAGAGACACAGAAATATAAACAATGTACTTTTGACTGTGATCTGACTTACAAAAAAATTTAATTTATAGGCAAAACTGAATGATGAATAAATTCTGTCCTATGAAACAGGACTCTGGTGTTGCAAATTGATCCTTTTTCATGGAGGACTTGCACTGTAGATTTCATCTTCTCTTCATGTGAGGGCAGATTAGATTGCAGCCTGTAGTCCTGTATTTTAGTGCAGCTGATTTAGCTGAAGCAATAACTTGCTTGTGAAATGTGTTTTCCCTCCTTTCTGCCTTCTAGATGAGGGAAATTAAACATTTCCTTTACTGCATTACTTTGCTTGATTCTCACATCCTTGCCTTGTGAGCAGAAAATCCCCCAAACTTCATCATGTAATCTGTTGCTTAAAACAAACATGGAAAAGCATACTTGAATCCCAGCACTTGGCACTGTTATGCCAGCACAAAACTGATGCACACAATTCAAGTTTGTGGCCAAGGAGCTTGCATTTGTACTGCACATTTGTCAACAAGAATATTTCTGTAAATTTTTTTATTAAATGCTATTAATATTTGAAAGCTGCAGTTTATAGTTTATTAGCATTATACTGTTAGCACTGTGAGATGCATGTGTTTTGTCACTAAACCAGGTGCTCTACAACACTTAAAAAATTTCTGAACCAAAGCTACATTAATATGGATAAACACTGACCCTTGAGTCGCTTGTGTTCTTACGTCCTTCTGCTGTCTCAGCAGGACTGACTACATCACACATAATTTGTTTTGTGAAGGCTACCAGCTGTTTGGAAAACAGTTTCATCTCATACTCACTGATGTGCACTGTTCATCCACCTGATGAATTTTCCATACAATGTTTGTTGCTGATGGCTTCCATTTAATATAAAAAAAAATCTAGGTGCTTCTGAATAACGAGCTCTCATAGTTTACTGCACTTCAGCAAATTTGAAGTGTACTAACAGCAAAGATTGTACATAAAAAAAAATTTAAAAATGAAGCAATATGAAACAAACAAAACTTGAGTCATTTTATTAAGAATGTTTTGCCAAAAGA
Source organism: Buphagus erythrorhynchus (assembly GCA_013400855.1). Lineage (NCBI taxonomy): Eukaryota > Metazoa > Chordata > Aves > Passeriformes > Sturnidae > Buphagus > Buphagus erythrorhynchus. The sequence goes on along the minus strand of VZTT01008587.1, from coordinate 75,453 downwards.
GGTATTAGTTAACATAAAACCCGGGAGTACTGCAGTCACTGGAGTGTTCTGGCTAGGTGTTGCAACTAAAATAATTTATGGCTCACATTAAAAAGAAATTAAAAAAATAAATCTGGTTAACATAAATCAATGAGTGGGTAATAATGCATGTGAATGCACATTAATGGATACTTATATATGCTGGGGGAGGGGCACCTCCAAAACTCTTTTGGTTTTGTATAAAAAAAAACAACCTGCATGTGATAGATTGGTATTATGAATCATATGCCACTGGAAGCCCTTGCATTCTGCAGCAAGTGTGTATGTATACATGTATATATGCTAGTGTGTATGTTCTGACACACAACATCTATGCTTTTTCCTGAAATTAAAGCACAGAATGTAAAATTATCAGGCTATAACAGTCAAAAAGACTAAAACCAACACTTGCACTGTATTTACACCTTCAGTGTCTTCTGATTTTAATAACTTTTCATGTTTGCTTTGCTGTTTGAATTCCAGGTCGAGTTGATTTCAGTAAAGTAAACCAGTAAAAGAGAAAGGACTGGCCCTGAATTACCACAACTGTATTTTAAGACTTTATAAAGACTTACACGAGTCTCGTAATTCTTATGAGCATCATACTCAGGTGTGCAAATCTCCTTGGGCCAGTGTCTTTCACGCTGTGAGAACCTGAACCTCTCCCCACACATGCTGTAGATGTTTTTAGGGTGATGGAAAGGGGGGGTTGCACTCCCCGTGCTCGCTGCCCGCAGTCCGGGCTCTGGGCAGCACGGGGCTGCACTCACACCTCTGAGCAGGAAACATAGGCACACACTTGCATTCAGCTGCCTGCCTGCTCCTCAGAGACCTGCCCCAAGCACCACGTGGAAGAAGGTTGGGCTGGGAGGTGATGTAAGATACTGTTGTTTTTGTGTTTCTGTGCTGATGAGCCGGGAACTGCTGACTGGAGAATGTTACTGTGTTTTACCTATTATGTGTAATGTGTGTCTGTTGTAGAAGCACAGAGGTGTACTGGAGTCATTTTAATAAATTAAACTGTTTGCTAATATGACATTTAACAAGCTCTTCTAGTGTTCTTTTGATTTTTTTGTTGTTGTGTTTTTTTTAAATAACTCGCTGAGATAATTCATTGAATAACTTTGTCCCACTGCAGGTAGTTTCTGAAGTGAAACCATTAAAATCTGTCTTTGTAGATGTATCTCTACCAGTGTATGAGCTGGAGCAGAGACATTTAAAAAGCAGATAGATGTGACATTCCAACTCCTGAGCCACTGTTTTGTTGCAAAGTGGAGGTGCCGTTTTGCCTCTCTGTTCCTCCATCCCCACAAGGTTCTTGTACATGGAGTCTTTTGCAGTTCCTCTCTCCTCTTGGGGGTATTTGTGTGTCATTCAGGAGCCTGGGATGGTTCTGATGCTGCAGACTTCCCTTCTTATGGTGATTTCAAGCTGACCTGGAGTGTAATAAACACCTGCCAGCAATTGTGACAGCATCTGGCAAATGTGAATTAATTGGAATGGGGCTTTAATATGATAAAACCTGCACAGATTATCATTACCTAAATTGAGAAGGAGGGATGCTGCTTCACTCTTCAGGAAGAAAAAGTTATAATCAGCTGATTCTGTAAGAGGCCTCTAGCAATGTTCACATGCAAGTAAGGCTCAATTAATTGACAACTCTAGGCTGAAGCAGGAAACTTAGAATTCAATTATTGTCAGTAGCTTGAATTAAACCCAATTCCTGTTGTTGATGACCTTATAAGTTATTTCTGTAAATGTCTTCCTATTTCTCAGTCTTTTGAAATCCCAAATGTCAGATAAACACTTATCTCTAGTTTTTTCTTAATTCAGTTTTTCTATAATAAAAGCTTGTCAGGCTTATTTAGAAGGATCATTGCTTTGAGCTCTCTGCTTTGTTCTCTTACGGTACATCGTGTTTTCAGTAGCCCTGTGTTTTCAAGGTAAGATCCACATTGATCTTGAGTTGCTGCTTGAAACATTTTCAGTCTTTATTTATAGATGTTCCTTGTGTTTTGCAGTGCTGGGCAAGAATTATTGGCCTTATTTATTCTCCTGTACATTGGCCAACCTGTTAATGCAATTATCCAAAAGGTATTATCATAGTTGGTGCTATCTTTAGAATAAAGGATTTTCTGTCTGAAGAAACATGCAGGAAATGTTCATCACTGTGAGTTCAGGCCTGAGAGACCATAAACCCCAAAAATATTTTTGACTTTCATCTGTCATAAAGCATTAGCAGTTAGAGAAACAAAAGCTATTTAACTAATAGCTAATTATTAATTATACAAATCTAAGTGCATTTAATTATGCAGTGCAAAATTTCAGTTAAAGACACATAGCATAATTGCTATGAGTAATTTGCATGAAAAGGTTGTTCTCCAGCACAGTAATAATGTTGGTTGTTAAATTGATAGTATTTACAGTGTCTTGGTCTCGAGTGTTTTCCAGAACAGTCCCTGAGAGGTGAGGAAACACAGATATGGAGATCAGATGATGTAAATTAGGCTCAAAGATTCACTGAACCCATTCATGGCCTTAGACACATCACTTCTGATGCTGTTCTCTGTTTTCATTAGGAAGTAATTTGAGGAACTGCATGTGTACAGGTACGAAGTGGATTTTTTCCTCTCCTTGGAACACAAGTCACAGCCAGAATGAAAGAATTTTGGAGTTGAAGGATTACTATTAGGAGTGGACACAATTTTATATCTGTTCTGAGTCTTGTCTGTTCAGTATCTTCATTAGTGACCTTGAGAATGGAAGAGAATTTGCTCTTCACATTTGTAGGTAACAAGATCTGGGAGAGACAGGTAGTCCAGTGGAGGACATCATGATCCCAGGAGTAATGATATATTTTGGAAAGATCTGAAGGCAGAAAGGAGAAAGCCATTCCAACCAGAGCAGTACAATGCATTAGAGCTGAGAGAAGACCAACTGATGTACAGGCACAGGAGAGGAAATAAATCAGCTGTGTAGCAATTTTTTGAAGAAAACTCCAATTTACTGCCAGACCACAAGCAGAACGTGACTTAGAAGGGTCCTGCTGCCATGGAAAGGGCAGGTGTCATATCATGATACTCTTACTCCTGCACATGAATGACAAACACAGGGCAAAACTTTGCAGTCCATAAGGTCTCAGCTGGGATACCAGGTTCTGTTTGAGGAGTTCTGTTTGAAGGATGCTGCAGGCAAGATGGAAGGGGAAAAAGTAGTCTTCCCCTCAGCCCCCTGTATGGAGAAGAAAAGAATCTGGATTATCCCCTGGCTATGGGAGTACCCATAAAAGTATAAAAATGGATAAAAGTAGTGAATTTAGTCTTCAGTTGCACTGAAAAGAACCAGAGTAGATAATGTAATTTTTTTTTTTTCTGTGAGCAAAGAGAAGTGCTGAGATAGATGGCCTGGGAGGGCTGATGTTTCCTTTTCCTGGGAAACACTGGGTCCCTGTCCCTCTTGGTTGGGCCTTGCTGTGTGGTGATAAGCAGAACAGACAGATGAAGGTCTGCCTTCCTGGTCTGGGCATCTTTCCTGGGCAAAGTAGAAATGGGTTTGTACAGAAACAACTTGATCTGGCTGCTTTGGTTGGTGGTTTGGCTGATTCTTTGTGTTTGAGATCTGGAGCAGCTGTAGTATGGATTATACTTCTTGTCCCTGTAATCACTGAGGAGTAAAATATATGAGGGTTTTATTAAGGTTGTTCTGTGAAAATATTTTCTTAGTGTTTCTGCTGGTCAAAAAACAGATGGAGTGCCAGCAGGGAGCAGGAAGGGACTGGGGAAGAAATCAAACAATCACATTGTCTTACTGTGTTGTGTGAGCCTTTTCATAGAGAGAGGTGTAGGAGTCTCCTACCTTTGCCAGCAGTAAAATCCCTGGTGACTGGAAAAGGGGTGAGGAATCCTGCCCCTGGCATTTTCATCTTCCAGAGTGTTCCTGGCAGATAACAATAATAAATTACAAATTAACCCTGTAATCTGTTAACTGTTTACAGTTTAACTCTGGCACTGCTTTGGAAATACTGAAAGCCAAGTGGTATTTCCTGAGCTTTGGGTTTACTACTGGCTTGACTATTGCATTATGTCAGGAGTTCAGGCTCCAGTGATTGTATCTACACAAAGAAAACAACATTTATAAATGCCACAGAATTGACAGTGGTACTCCTTTAATCCATTTTCATTGGAAGAGTTTTCATGATCCCCTTAAAAGTCCTTCAGCAGCCTCTTTCAGAGAGCTCAGTGCTGTGAGGGCTGCTGTGTAATTGGTACCTGGGATGGTTTGTTAGCTGCTCACTGTGGTGTGTCTGTAAAACCCATGTCACACCTTTGATTTGGTGTCCCTCTTCGGATGAGGCTGAGGAAGGGCTGAGGTTTTTTCCCACTTAAACATTTTGCATATCTGTGGAAAGTTTCAGGGGCTCACCTTACAGCCCTGTAGGTTTTTTTTAAATTTAACTGAAACCTAATTTTAACCATGGTGTTCAGCTCTTTTTAAATCAGACTTCCTCTTGTCTCTGCAGGATGGAAAAGGCCAATTAAGCTACTACCTGTCGGAAGGCAGTAAAAGCCTTTTTCTGTGTTTATATTTCCCCTTCATTAAACTTAATTATCATAGTTCAGCACCTTTGCCTGCAAATCTCTCCCTTTGTCTCGCTGGCTGGCTGGCTGGTCATTTATAGCCTCCAGTTTCTGTAATTTATCCTTGAAAAAATGTTTTTTAATCCCCCAAAAGAAATCATTGCATGTAATAAAATGAATATTCCCTTTTCTAGGAGATTAGGAAGTTTAAACACGTTTTGTGATTACTTTTTTGTAGTAGTTAGATATAATGTGATTTAATTCTGGTACTGGGCTTTAAAACCACCTGAATTCTTCCTTCAAACCTGCAGATTCTGTCCCTTTTACCCCAAAATATTTCTACCTGTCCAAGAGTCTAGGAAAACTGGTTTAGATATTAGGAGAATTCCATCCATTTACCAGCTGTAATCATTAACCCAAGTTGTAGTTTACAGAAGTCTGAAGCAAAGAAGCATAGAAATATTAGAAGCTGGTATTTCTGGATATACTCCCAAGAGCTGGGAGAGCAAACCAGGGCAGGAGGTTGGGTGTGTGTGTTCCTGTCTTTTAATTGATTTATATGAAGTTATCCCTTTGTCAATGCAGAAGGCAGTAAAAATGAAAAATATTGGAATCAACAACACATGTAGTTAATTTTCTGAACTAAGTAAATTAAGTACAAATTGATTATTAATAATTCAAAGGAAAATGCTAGATAAGAAATTGGAGCAGCTTTTCTATCACTTTCAACCATTAAAAGATTAGTCTGAGCACAGCACTCCAAAGCTCCCTTATCTCTTATTAAAGCCTCAATTCTTCATCTATTAAAGAATCAGATCTAAATGATGCAGCAGGCCTGAGACATTGCTGCTGCAGTAGCCTGGTGTGTAGTGCCAGGCCGCAGATTCAGCTAAGCTGGAAGGTGGCTTTGTGCAGGAAATTTTGGGTATGCAGGACCTCCTGGAGGTAACTGGCACACAGTGAGACTCCTGGTCCAACTAGCTCAGGGTGATTTTTTTCAATACAGTCTCTCTGTTTCTTCAGTTCTCCCTGTTGCTGCTGTGTGACTGCAGCAATGCCCTCTGTCCTCCCTGGTACACTGATTTCTTTCTCCCAGTTCATTCTCACACAAGGGGTTAACCCAGAATCTGGCTGCTCACTGCTGTGTTAACAGCATAAGGCGATTCTCTTTAAATTGCCTAAGAAAACACTCTTTCCCCACTGTTTGCCTGCTTTCAGGCTGTACTTTTACAATTTGTGTCTCAGATCTATCATAGGTACCATAAAATTAAATAAAGCCAGACTTTCCAAAGGAAGTACGCAGTTGCCACTTAGGTCCATAGGTAGAAAAAATTCCTGATGGCTGTAAAACAGGATTAAGGACTTTGCACTTTAAACTTTTTTCTTTAGAGAAGTGTTGTAATTTTGCTCATAGCGAAACCCAGAGCAGCCCAGCTCCATCCCCAGTGTGTCCAGCAGATGGTGGTGGAGTTCCATCTACAGCTGCAGTTCCCTCTCAGGGACCAGGCAGCACCATTCCCAAACCTCAGTCCCCGGACTGTCCCTTAGAAACAAAACACCATTTCCTTGGCAGCCAGCTGCAGTATTTGCTAGACATAGGAATCACTTCATTTGTTGAATGATGTTCATGAGTTGGTTTGATCTGTTGCTGTGACTGATTTTTACAGTTTCAGGAGTCGGGCTGTGTTCAACACCTGACACAAACACCGCCTTGAAAGACCACGTGGAGTTTACTCCTCTTCAAGTGAAAATGTGCATTAGAAGCTCTTCACCCATCTTCCTGCGCTCTCTGGTGCAGACAGGCATTTTAAAGAAATGAAGCCATCAATCCAAGACCAGACCTGAGCATGGCTCAAGTTTGGAAAGATCCCAAATGGGTTAAAGATCTATATAAGACCCCCTCCCCTATCACTGTGTAAACCAGTGCCCCTTAGAGCTGTGAGAGGCAGAGAACTGGATCTTCTGCAAGGTAGGTGGAAAGGAGAGGGACTGGAAGTGCTGCCAGCTCAGCTTATTCCCCTTTAGATATAAACCTTCCTCTGATGCTGCAGGGCAACAAGATTTTTCCAAGACTTTGTCTCAGTATGGGTATGAGGTGTTGTCACAGTATCACATAATCTTCATAAATATTCTGCAAAGCATTACAAGCATTAATTTAATTTTAAAGTATTCTGCAGGCTTTTCCTTGTGAAGATAACCTTCTTGATCTCAAGTGTCCCAGAAAGAAGTCATTAAAACACCAGTGAGGATGCTAATTCATCAGCATACAGAGGTTTTTTACTTAAAAAACCTCCTGATGGTCTTTCTAGTGCAAAGCAGATTTGAACCTGCTCTCAATAAAAACTGAGGAGTCTGCTGAGTTTAAGAAATCTTTCAGATAGAGGGGACAGTGCTGTTCACTGCTGCACAGCTCATAGGTGTGGGGCTGGACAGGGAGATGGCTGGGACCCTGCTGAGCATCCTTGTCCTGGTGTCCAGGTGGCTCTGTGCATCTCAGGAGATGTCCATTATGTGCATGTCTTGACAGGGCTGTTGATCCCAACAAATCCTGCTCTTTCCCCTACCCTCTCCCTCCTTAGCTCCTCCCCAGTGCTGTGTCCCCTGTTCCTAGGTAGCTGGCCTGAGGCTTCACTGGGAGCACAGCTGAGTGAAATTCTGCACCTTCACTCAACCCCATCCCTTTTTCTTAGGGATTTTTTTTCAGGCATCAGCTCAGTCCCAGCTCAGCTCCCTGCAGAGCACCACTGGTCACTGTCAACATGTTTCTGGACCAGAAACACGCTGGAGCTGGCACCAGGGAAGGAAAGTGAAGGCAAGATGGGCCCATGCTTCAATCAGAGTGAGCTGCTGAGGCACCCTGGTTTGGGAATTGGTCCAGTGATCCCTTGACTTGATACAGAGCAGGGACAAGACTATCCCAATGTCTGCAGGAAGCAGCTGTAGGCATTGTATGTCAGGAAACAAACCATCTTCCACCTTTCTGTCTTAGAAGCAGCTCATGCCACCCATCCTCTCCTCACAAGGTGTGGGAGTAGCACTTGGATCAAGCAAGCAGGTAGCTGTGGGGACAGGCAGCAACATCCCAAGGAGCCCTGAGGAGCCTTGGGAAAACTTTCCTGAGGGGCTGGAGGATGTCAGCCCAGGCTGCCTATGGGGGCAGATAGCTCAGGTTACTTGCTGAATTATGCCACGTGCCATTAAATCATCCCACATTAGACAAATCCATGGGCTTGATGATTTCCCTTTTCCAGCACAGCTGAGTGGAGATGCAACCACACACACAACACGCTCTCTTTCTCTATAATTTTCCTCTGCATGGTAGATGTGACCTGGAAAATAAACACGTTTCCCTGTGGGCTGTGATGTTTCTCTGACTGGTGCTTGTGTTTGGCGGCTGTAACACATCCCTTCCAGTCCAGTGCCTTTGCTGTTGTCACTGTGATCCCCACTGCATCTCTTTGGCAGTGCCCTGCAGCAGGGTGGGACCGTTTCCACTCTGCTCCAGCCTCCTTTGAACAGTGCTTTATTTCTCTGCTGGCACCAAGAGCTGTTTGCAAGTGAGGCAGAGGTAGAAGCCTGACATCATTGAGAGGCCTCAAGAGCCTCAGTCTGGTCTGATCTGGTCGTGGCTGTGCTTGGCAATTTTAAGAAATGCGGTTCTTCAGACAGCTGGAATGTCTGTCTTCTTTTCCAGACAATTTCCATCCAACTTGCACAAGGCAGGGTGATTGCAGATGTTCTAAGGAGCTCTCCTGCCATCACGATGCAGCAGCCAGGGCTGAGCTGCCCACGCTGAGCAGCCCCTCAGTGTCCCTGGATCAGCTCCTGCCTCAACCCCCCTGTGCCTGTGCAGATGTCAGAGGGCTGTGGGAAGATGTCTGGTGAGGTGGTGGTTAGAGGAGACAGAACACTGATCCACAGGAAACAACATTTCACTGGTTTTGCTGTTGGTGCCCTGCCAGCCTTTACAAGTATAAATAGGTTATCCACTCTTTTTAAATTCCCTATGTTACTGGCTTCTGGGCATTGTCTGTTTCCACACAACCCATAGGGGACACAATTGCTGCTGGAAAACGAAGGGGGAAAATGAGTCTTTAATTTGACCTGCAACATCAGAGAATTTGAAAAATTGTGAGTGTTTTTACAGAGCTTTTATATCATCACCCTTTTCAACTGAGCATCCTGAATGCTTTATAAATATTAATTAAGTCTCATGTGGCTCCTCTGAATTACGTAAAGACAGAATTGCCTCATCCATCAGAAGAGAGGATTCAGAAACTGCTTAACAATTTGAGACACTATTAAATGACACCAGTTCAGTGAATAAGAACCTAACACTCACTTGAAACTTCTGGATAGGAGAAAAAAGGAGGCAACTGGACTAGATTTTTCCACTCTTGCAAAAAAAGTAGTGTTGAGGCATGAAAGGCTACATGAAGACCTCTATTCCTCCTCTTCTTCTGTCTCTCCTCTTGCTTTGTGGGGAAACCTTATCTCTCTGGGTAAACTTCATCTAAGAGTAGGGTTTCAGAAAGGAAGGAACCCAAAGGGAAAATGCTCATAAAATCCTCATCCCTTCTCTGTGTCCTAGGATGTTATTGATGGCTGACAGCAGGAACTGCTGGAAGAGAGGGCTGGTCCAGGAGGGTGGAGATGCTGGGGTAGTGCAGGAGTTAGGGGAGTTCCATGGAGCAGTGTGGAGCTGGGAGCAGGATGGTGAGGCCAGGCATGGTGTGTGAACCTCCTTAGACAGCAGAACAGAGGGGTTTAAAGAACTGCCAGTGTTGTGATATCAGTATGCAGGGGATGCTGCTTCTTTGGGGAGGAATTTCAAGATTATTCCTCAGAATCACAGAGGCTCACCCAAAGAGATGAGCTAAGAGCAAACTGCAGGCCAATTACATAGCATAGGTTAGATAAATCACTTACCACAGCCAGCTGAAGAACTTGGGCTTGAACTCTGGGTAATTAAAACACTTAACTCATACTACAGACTGGCATTTAATGCATTCAGAGAGACATCAGATATTTACTCAATTTTCTCATATCCTAATACAATTATTCTCGCTTTCTTTCTCAAAAGCTCGAGAAAGGTACTGGATTGTTTCCTCAGCTGGACTTCTCCAGCTGTGTCTTCTAAAGCCACTCTGGATAAATGATTTCTAAGAAGACAACAACAGACCAGGATAAAAATAAAGTACAGAGTAAAAGACTGCATTGGAAAATCCTGGGATTTTTTTTTTTTTCTGTAGTATACCAGATACACCAAGGCAATCTTGAAATGTTCTAAAATTTCAGTGAGTACCGAGNTTGTTTCCTCAGCTGGACTTCTCCAGCTGTGTCTTCTAAAGCCACTCTGGATAAATGATTTCTAAGAAGACAACAAGAGACCAGGATAAAAATAAAGTACAGAGTAAAAGATTGCATTGGAAAATCCTGGGATTTTTTTTTCTGTAGTATACCAGATACACCAAGGCAATCTTGAAATGTTCTAAAATTTCAGTGGGTACAGAGATAACAGACACAAGCTGCAACAAGGGAAATTCCTGTCAGATACCAGGGAAACATCCCCAGTGAGGGCAGAGGAATCCTGCAGCAAGGTCACAGAGAGGCTGGTGGGTCTCTGCCTGTGGAGGGGTCAAGCACCAGGCTGCACCAGGTCTGAGCAGCCTGTCCTGGCCCTCTGCTGAGGCAGCTGGGGGGTGTGGGACCACCTGACTTTCAGTGGTCCCTCTCAACCTAAATGATTCCATTATTTTGCTCCTGTTGGAACCGGAACAGACCTGTGGAATCTCTGTTTTAGATCTCCAGGCCATCCTTAGACAAATTAAGAGACACAGGCAACCTTTGAGGCACTTAATTTTGTGTTGCTGTGAGAATTATGATCACTGTAAGGTCGTGATTGCTCTGCATTTTTAAAAATGTAAAAGTGGAACCAGTTTTCTTATTGTATTTACTTTCTTCACCACATATGAATTCATCCCTGCTGAGTTTTAATCTGTTGTGAATTTTCTGGCTTTGTTTCCTGCAGAACTTCTTTTGAAGAGCCCTTGTAAAGAATTGCATGGACTTTGAATGGAAATGAGAAGTAATTCAAGGCATAGATCTGTTAATCCTGAGAGCCTCAGTGCTACTTCTTCATACACATCGGAAAAATATGCAAAGTTACAGCAATCAGTTACAGCATGCCTGCAGTGAATCTGTTATTAGCTCATGCAAGGCACAATACATGAAGACTGATGCAGGAGGGAGGAGGTGAACGTGAATTTTTTTTATTGAAATGGTCCCAGTTGAATCAATTCTCTGCCTTCTCTGCATGATAACCCAATCATGATTGTCTTTGTGAAACAAGAAGATTGACACCACTTTAATGTATTTCATTTTACAGCAGTTGCTTTCCTACACATATTTGTAAAGGAAAACTAACAAAACTTGACTAAGTAAATGAAAAGAAAGTTAATTATTAGGTTAGGTAGATTTCTATGTCTTCCTCCTCTATAGAATCTGTATGCCTCTTTATGTTTTTGCATTTTAAAAAAAATTTTTACTTTTTAAGGAAGTGCTACATAAATAACATCTAATAAACACCAATCTCTTGCCTTTCTAGTCAGGAAAAAAAGGAATGTGCCAGTACATTGCAAAGAAACAAATGGTAACAACTGAGTGCTGGGAGCAGCTCAGTCAGGTTATAACTTTTCCTCATCCAAAGGAGATTGTGAAGAGCACTATAAATTTCCAGTGACATGAAGGAGGATTTCAGCAGTGACTTACCATTTGTCCTTGTTTCAATTAATGGTTTGGCTCCCAGGTAAAATAACAGAAAACATAGATGTACTCAAAGTATCCCAGAAATTCTTTAATTTCTTTCTCTTCTTTGTTTTTTTCATATTTCAAGCATCATGTATAGTTAACAGTGTGTCAACACTGCCATTAAAAACCTCTGGTTCTGTTTTTATATATGTGAACTGTAAAAAAATTTGCTTCAGGCTCCAAATTTACAGGGTCTTGCTCATGAGATCCTGTAAAACATTTTATGAATTCATAAAAATGTGTTAGATTTTGCTCCAGCTCTTGGATTCAGTCTCTTAAATCTCTACCACAAAACTTAAATAACATGTTTTCAATACACTTTTATTAGTGGATTTCTTATAGAACCTATTATAAAATTGTGATCAGAGTTTCCTTATAGCTTTGTTTCTTCTTATCACAAATTAAAAATCAAGCTTGCTGTTTCTGCTGTGCTAGAAATTGATTCTTGACTCAGGCAATCACCACACTCTTTTTCTCTCAGAAGGGTTATCACATACTTGCATAACTCTCACATTTCCCTCTCTTCAACCTCTCCACTCTGCTTGTTTTAAATAGTTCCAGAAGGATTTTGGATGGCATGGGCAGCCTGGCAGTGATCTTTAAACAGTGTTACTGTACTTACAAAATCTCTCTGGGGAGGAATTTAATTCAGCTGAGTACCTCTCCAAAGTGGTTGAGGGAATTAGGTTTCCAGAAGGGAAGAGCCGAGGATTTTCATTTGCTCAGCAGAGCGGAAATAAAGTGAATTATCTGTGATATTGTAGAGTTAATAAACACAACCCTTAACATGACTCTTTAGTTTCTGTGGAGTATCAAAATGTAGGATTTGTCCTGCTGTGAGAAAACCATGTCTGTGTCATCCTGCCCCTGACAGCAGCTTGGGGTGTGGGATAAGACATAAATCAAAAAACTCTCACAGTTAAATAACTTACCTTAAAAATTAATCTCCAGATCTCCAAGTTCCTGCCTCAGAACACAGGCTGAAATGCAGGATAGCTTTTATTGTGTGATCTCCTGTATCCCTCAGTGGTGCAGCATCAATGAGTGTCAAAGGCTCATTAGTGTTTGCATTAATTGTTCCTGCACAGGAGCATTTCCTCTGACCAGCTTACAAAGGGTTTCCAATTCACATTAACTAGATGACCTCCTTCCATTCATGAGGATATGTGCAGGAGAGCTCTATGTCTATATCCCACTTGATATTTTACAAGTGTATCTCCCCCTCTTCTCTTTTAACTGCTATTGCTGCTCTGCAGCTGATCATTTGGATTAGATGTTGGGGTGTCCATCATAGGTATGTGGAAGAGATATTTAATATGGAATGGGCCTTTTGGTGGTCTATATGGATGTGAAATTTATTGTTTATTGTTTCTGATACGAAATGTAAAGCTTATTTTTTCTGATGGTCAGTTCTGCTCACAGGCTGCTTTTCAGTTGGGGGGCATTGCATCACACTGTGTCAGGATAAGTTTTCCTGCTGTGGGATAATTTTTAATTTAAATGTCAATATTATCCCTCACTTCTACAACAGAGAAGGATATAAGTAGTGGTGGGCAGTGAGACTCAGCCAATCAAAGAAAACATAATAGGAATTAGCTCCTCCTTCTCCATGGTGAGATCTGGGTGGTGTGAATGTGCCCTACATGTGGTATGTGTGTGTGTAGGAGCAGAGAGTCCCTCTTAATCCTTCCTTGGCAGGGTGTACTCTGACCCCCTGAACTTGGGCTGTGTTACACTTTTGATTTCATAAAGCTGCTGCCAGATTTGGGGAAGAAATTAGGACTTTAAAAGTTAGGACTTTTCCTTCAAAAATTAAAGTTAAAATTCAGATATAGGTTGTTGTTTCATCCTCTTACTTCCCTCAATCCTAACAGGCTGCAGAAGTGCCTGTCCTCCTTCCCAAGAGCAGATTATCAGTGTGGGTTGCAGGGTTCCATCTCTGCCCAGTGCCAGGCCACAGCACTGTGAGTGCATCCCTCCTGCTGATCTTAATACTGGCCTAAAAGCCTAGAAGAGGCTTTTCTCCCTACTCATTCAGGAATTAGGCTCTTGGGTTACTTCATGGCTTGACCACTGAACTGACGTGTTCAATGGCTGTAATTTTTCATGTAGAGAACTCTGAAAACCACCCAGGACACTGAAGGTACCTTGAACCCTTTTTCCTGAGAAAGAGCTTGTGTGGCAGAAAGATGGAGTTTTCTTGTTACTTTGTTCTGTAGTAAATCCCTGTTCAGATGTTTTAAGAAAGGAGTTTTACTTTTTTTTTTTTCAATATTGCTTATATGTGAAACTGTCTGAAAGCAGCAAGAGAATTGACCCTGAGAGGAAAGACACTGGAGCAGATTTCTTGTTACCTGGGTAAGGAAGGTGGCAGTAGGAGGTCACTGCCCTTTCAATACCCATCTGCTAAGGTTAACAAATGCTTCAAACCACATCTCAAGTTTGATCTCTTGTAGAATATTAAAAACCACCTAACTGAATCCTGTGGAAGCTGTGTTCTTTAGCAAGCTCCTGTGATTGCTGGCACCAAAAATGTGCTCTCTCCCTGCAGGCAGAGGAAAGATTGCCCTGGAGAGGGACCACAGGGCTGGAGGGGAGGCACAGCACTGCTGAACAGAGCTCTGTGCTTCAGACTTACTTGTGCAGAGCTGTGTGCAGGAGCCCTCCAGTGAGTCTCTGTAGTGTGCCAGACTGCACAGCAATTCAGAAAGATTTACCTTAATGTAGGAGTCATCTCTCTGCATCTGCAGTGGGACTGACAAAAGTATCACAGTCTGACTAAATTCCTGTGAAAATCTCCTATGACTGACCTAGCAAATGATGCTTACCTGGCTAATCTCCATCTTTAGAACAAGGTGAAATAGAATCTGAGGCTTGAATGCTTGTGTTCCTTGAACCATCAGGATAAACATCTGAAGGTTGTGGTAGTGCCTTGGGTCCATCAGCAATAAAATATGTGTGTGAGCTTGTGCTGAAATTTGTTTCATTTCTAGTAGCACTTTACCTGGTGGAAGCAAGCAGAGAGACAGAATGGCCAGGAGTGATAAACTGCTGTGTCACAGAGTCAGTAAACCTTAGCCACAGAGTCCTTCTGCTTGTCATAAGCAAGTGATTTAGAACTTTTATGCGTTAGCTACTGGCAGCACATTTTGCACAGATTGTCTTTCTTCACCCCACCTTGCAGCTGTCATGTCCAACAGAGAACTTAGAAGTGATAAAAAAATCACCTCTACAATCAGGACTAAGAAACCACAAAGAAAACTCATTAACTCATTGCTTGTTGTTCAGCAATCAGCTCAGCAAGAGGAGCTGCAAACCAGTGCTTTCCCCATGGCATCTCTTACCAAAAGCTTTCCTTTAAAGGAAATCTTAGACATGAACATGAGGGTAAAATGCTTGATGGTCCCTAAGGTTTTTGAGCATTCAGTTCCTCCTACAATTAGTGGAATTTGGGCCTGTAAATGCCTTATGTGGCTTTGAACATCCTGCTTGACTAATATTGAAACTGCCAGAGCTCATTGCAAGCTCCCAGGGGTGAGCACTGGCAGGGCCTCCTGGGAGCAGAGAATTCCAGCAGCCAGCAAGGAGGAGGATGTGCTCCTCCATGTGGATATGAAAGGCCCTGCTTTCATAGCTGAGAAGCCACAGCAGTTACAGATCTTCAATGGCACCTTCAAGTCTTCAATTTCATGTCTTCATATGCTCCAGAAGTCTTCAATTAATTAATTAGGCAATTATCTTTTAATAGCTCTTTTCTGCTGCTCTGGGCTACGCTGTCCCTTTGGTTGGCTGCTACATGATTTTATCCAAGGACCAAACATTCTATTTCTAACTTCAGCAGTGCTCAGAGACCTCCTTCAGCCCAAGACCACCTTGTCTGCACTTCTGGCTGTGTCTACAGAGAGCAAAAAGTGATGTTGGTGGTAGTAACTGTGATCTGCAAGGTCTGGCCCCAGCTGGGGATCAGTGGCCACCACTGCCATGGCAAGAGTGGGGCAATTATTAGGGTCACATTTCATGTAAGCTCTGGAATGAGAACTCATGTTTGGGGTATTTAGGTACCTATTGGCAACTCTCTTTTAGCTTTTAAGTGCCCACAGTAAGGTTAATATAAATGCTCCAGCTCATTCCGTGTGAAGTGGGAATATTGAGTGTTTGTTGTGACTCCTGCTTTGAAGATGTGACTGAACAGATTGTGTCTTGTCTGGTTTCCACTGCTGGAGGCTGCTGCAATGAGAAATGTGATGCTCAGTATCACTCGTTGCACAATGCAAACTGCAGAATAAATCCCGGGAAAACTTGGCAAAAATCATGGACTTTAATCTCTGAGCTCAAATGTGTTTCTTTTAATAACTGGTTTGGGAGGCGCACTTTGAATTACTTCTTAAAAAAGGCTTGTTTTAAAATTGTGAAAGATCATACTTCTGCAGATTTCATATTGATCTTCTGTCATTTGAGGGTTTAGAAATAGAATTATTTCTTTTTGCTAGTTCTAAAAAAATAAATATTTTCTACTTCCAGAAAATCCAGGAGTAGAAAAATTCAACGACCCTAGGATGGATTATGCCACCAATATCTCAAAATAGGACATTTTAAAAAGTGAGTTGTTTGGATGCATGAAATTTATTTGCTCATACCAGAGAGAATCTTCTTTGGTGCAGCTCTCTTTTAGGAAATCTTACAGTATTAATTCCACATTGATTGACAGGTATTTTCTCCATCCAAATACTGATGAACAATTTGAAAAAAACCAAACAGACTGAACTGTACAAAATCATCCCTGTAGCTGACAACTTGGTGTTCTGCAGAAGAATAGAACAATTAGAACTAAATAATAATATTTTCCCTTTCATTTGTATATCTCATATTAGGTTTGAAAAATGTTCCATAGAATTGTCATGTCCTTGTTAAATATCTTTTTCCCATGTGATGGGAAATGAATGTGAATGGCAAATAGTACCCCTGGTGACTGGTAAATTAAATCAGTGATTTGAGAGATGGTAGAGAGGCCTGAGGATGCCTGGAAAGTCAGAGGCAAAGAATGAAATCCAGCTTCTAACCCCTGTCTCATACATGTCTGCCAGCTCTCAGGAAATCTTTGTAAATATTAAAGAAGTTTTTGGCTAAGAACCCTGATGTAGGAGAGGGAAAAAGAAAATCAGCATGGTTTGGATTGACCTTGCAGTTCTGAGAGAAAACTTTAAAGGTGTCAGGGATCTAATTGAGCCTTAATTACCTGTATAATGGGACACAGTTACTTTGGAATATGCATTTCAGTCCAGCTAGGGGTTGTAAGAAGCCATGTAAATGATGTAAACATTATAAAATAAGGTAGAATAAAGCATTTCTGTGTGTCCAATTCTCTGATGTTTTACAATTTAAGATCAAGAAATTAATTTACAGTGATTCAAACAGCTCAAAATACCCCACAAGAGGTAATTCATCCAAAAGTACTTTAAAGCAATAATTCAGTCAGCTGGTGAACTGAGTGCTAATGATGAGCAAGGAAGACTTCCAGCATCTGAGAACTGTTAGCTGGATCACCTAATCTGGTACTGAAGATAATTGCCTAGCAATATTTTTGAAAAAAACAAACTCAAATAAAGTCTAATCCCAGCAAGTGTTCATGTAGTTGAAGGAGAGCCCAGAAAGCTACTGAGATCATAAAAATGAAGGTTATTTTTTGTTGGCTTTTATACTGGAGTTAACATTTGCAGATGTAATCCCTCAAATGCAGGATGGGTCACACTGGCAGCCCCGGAGGGCATTAATGGCTCTTTGTGTCCCTGCCCATGGTGCAGGGGACCCACCCCAGCCCAGGCAGGGCTGTGACTGTGACCCTGGCTCTGGCTGCACCTGGACCTGCCCTGTAAGGAGCCCATCTCCCAGGTTAACCTCTTGGAAATATCCCACAGCTTTGTCTCCAGTCCAGTCTTTCTGAAATGCCCTTTGCTGCCATATCCCAGATGTAGAAGTCATCCATTAAACACTTTCTCCAGTGTTTTCTTGGATGGTTGATTGCTTCTGCTCATTTTTCACTTTTTGGGCTAAAATGCTGTGGAGAAAATGCTCCTGAGTTCTGTGGAAGGAAAGGCAGCAAACAACACACAGACCTCACTGTTGGCTTGTTATGGATCCTTTGGAATGGGAAACAGTGGATCAGCTGAGAATCAAGATTAAAGAAAGATATTCTCAAGGTTTCCAAACTCTGGGGAAATAAATCAGTTGCTGAGCAGTTCTTAGCCAAAGAAACACCCACCTGGCCACCTCCTGCACCCCTCAGGGGAAATCCTGACACCCCACTGCAGGGAACTGCCCTGATCAAGTAATTTGTGTTCTCCTGTTCTTCCTTTGGGGTGAAATGTGGGTGCTTTGATGAAGCCACTTCTGGATGGGATCTTACCAACTGTTTGGTAGTATTTGAATTTTCAGCTGGACTCTGGGAAGCTGATTTGGGTCAGTGGTGCACTCTTCAATTACAGTGACTGGAAAGCCAAGCATATGCTTCTTTACTGGAGATACCTCTAGTACCTGGGAAGAATAAAAGTTTCTAAAGTATCTTAGGGGAAGAAAAGGAAATAATCAAATAAACATTTAACTCATGAACCAGAGGAGTAACAAGCTAATTACAAAGTGACAGTTCCACGCACAAAAAAACCCCAACTGGACAAAAGACTGAGAGGAAGGGAGATGTATTTGAAATTTTTGTTTGCTTGTTTTTCACACTAAAAATCAATTTAATGTTTAGTGAAAGATTGCACATCAAAATTACAGCTTTTTCTTCTGTGGAATATTTAATGCCAAAGCACATCTAACAATGCATCTCCTTGCCCAGCTGGTTCCATGGATTTCCTGGGAAGTTGGAGAGCTTCACTTTGGTCCAAACCCAAAAAATAACATCTGTATAGCAGAGTGGAGAAATACAAGTTCTTTGTTGTTTGCCTGCAGCTGTTGGAAGTGTCTCTGAGCTTCCTCTTATTTTCTAAGAAGGAGAAAACTACAGGTGCGGGAGATTGAGACCGTGCAGCTTTGTGACCACAAGCTATTTATTATCATTGCAAAGCAAAGAAAGATATTGTTTACTTTTCATTTAATTCCAGTATATTCCCACATATGACAGTACTTCAATGGGAGCTCACACTAAATCTCTGTGGTAATTTTCTCTGTCTCTTTGGGCTTAAGATCTTATTTGGGTGATCTCTTTCAAAACCAATTCACTTGTGGACTTGTAGGGGTTTTGTGATGTCAATTGCTGTACTAATTTTTACTCACCACACAATGTGCTAATTAGTTTTGAAAACAGTTTCACACTTTTCTGGGAAAATAGAAAGGAAATAGTTTTAGTTACCTTCAGAAAATAGTGTGGACAGGAATGGTGACTGGAAATTTGTCCATGATATTAAAGAAACATGTAAACAGCCTTATGCATTTCTGTTATGTCATCAAAACAGTGCACCCTGTTTTAATTCAGCAGCAGTAACAACAAAACAACAAGAAAAGCCAAATTCCTTGAGTAATGCATAGTGTGTCATGACTTTCCTAACTGATAGCACTGGTGTTAGTATTGCTACAATACTAACAAGTTTATATTTATTATCAGTTCTATTTTGTGGTTCTGCACATTTGTCAGAAAATATCCAGAACGCTTAATGCTATTCAGTAAAAAACTGCAATAAAATTACTGTATAGCTTCCTCCTTCCTTTTAATTAATCAAAGAAAATACTCTGAGTGGAACAGAGCAAATTCTGGCTAAGGGACAAAGATTAAACATTTAACTACCCCATTAGATAATCTCAACCAAACGGCACATGAAGCTGAGTGAAAGAAGTAGAGGAAAGATTCTCTGTAAGCACAGGGAAAACTTAAAGGGGAAATTAGCTGAAAAAGAGAGTGAAGTGGGCTGAGTTTAGAGGAGCAAAATTGGTAATTATAGTCTGGGGGAGTGTGGCCTTCAGGGTTCTATTGCTATGGTGAGATCTTCTGTGCTTAATACTTGGAGATCAGTCCTAACCAAAACCAAGTTCAGTCTGATATGAAAATGCTTGAGCTGTTCTTGACTGTATAAAGAAACTTGTAAGGAAGAAAGAAAACATCTTGGTAGGAGGGGAGAGAAAAAGACCCACTGCCACTCTCACAGGTGGAGAACCTGAGCCTTACTCTGAGATCCCACAGGCAGCTGATGGGCCAAGAGTTCAGGGAGGTTGCAGGGTCCCAGAAAAACTGAATCACTTTCAAAGGGTTTCAAGGACAGTTAGGCAGCTCAGAAATCCTCCTGGTTTATTCTGGAGGATATTGTTCAGAAGAACACCCAAAATATTTCTTCTTGCAAAACCTGTTCATGGCACATAAAAAGAAAGCATGCAGCTAACTGTGAATAGCCAGCTGTTGGAAGTAAACCTGGACAATAAGGACTTGCAGGGGTGAATCACAGCCTACCCACTGCTTGTCTCCTATCTTTTATGCCTGGGTCTTGGTGTCAAAAATATCATCAGACCACCTAACCTGAGCTCTGTCATCGAGTTATTCTTATTGTAAATTCCATCTAACCAACCACTTTTGTCACATTGGTCTGATTTAGCTGCTAACTTCATCAAAAGAACATCTTTCCTGCAGAGAAAAAAGCATACAAAGATTTCTTGTGCCAGTTTTTGAGTAATCAGCTGCTCTGGGAACTTTTCTCCTTTAGTAAAACTCAATTAATCCTATACCTCTTAGGAAGGGCACACCCATACCTAACTCATGCATCTTCAGTGCTACAGATACTAACAATGGCTGACCCAGTCCTCTTCTACTAAGATCACCTTCCAATGCATTTTTTCCTCAGTTCAGTGAAAAGACTCATGTTTTACCAGTGTTACATGATTTGTGTGATTCATTACTCACACCAGAAATAGGAGAGCTTCTCCATTTGCTGGAGGTGAAGCTGAGTTGCTGGCTTAATTAGCCAGTTCAGTGAAGATAAAACCTGAAGGAAGAAGCTAAGTTGAGAGTGGTTGTGTTTTTTATATGGCTTTTTCTGTGGGAAGAAGGTGCTCTTTTGAGAAGGTATTGCTAAAGGCAAGTGATTTTCAGAATCCTGTGGGGACAAGAGAAATCCAGAAGTCGGTTGAAGTGGTTATGTGCCTGAAGATTAGGTATGTAAATATACTGCAGTTCTGACTACTCTTATTATCTATTGATTTCTGAAAAAGTTGAAGCTGTTTGGTTAAATGGCAGATATATATAAGTACTGTGCTTTGGTTAGGTGACAGTGTTGAACTACAGCTAATTCATCATTAGTCCTGAGGAAAATTAGGTACTAGATCTTGCTATGGGATCCCTTTAAAGGGCTGGTTGGGGAGCTTTTTATTCTGTGTCAAAACAATAATCAGAGAAACTCCAGATATGGATGGAGGCTTCCTACCCTGCTGAATAGAGGAGATCTAGTTCACTTCTTCTTTCCTTAAAACAGGAACTTCTGCAGCAGTTGTGGTACTTGGCTTTAGATCACATTTACTGGAAGCTAATCCTCTTGGAGGAGATGTTGATGCCTGTAACAGGGCTCTAGGCAAATGTGGTAGAGTTTTAGAGCATTACATTTTGTTTGTTTCTTAATGTGGAAGAGATTCTGTAACTAAAATATATTTGTCTCCAGGTGCTCTTCATGGTCTATTTAATGTCAGCATTTTCTTGTTACATTACTGCCTGCCTCTCTGCACAGTTCCAAAATAGTGATTAAAACCTGCAGTGACTCAAGCCTTTTCTCTGGAAAAAAAAAAACCAACTAATTCTAATAAGACTGTTTATACCAAGATTCACTGAAGTAGTTCTGAGTCTTGGTAAAGTACAACTGTGGAGGAGATCATGAGCTTTACCTGAAACTATGTGGGCTGGCATCCAGGACTAGATGTTTTAACCCCTCCTCTTAGGAGGGTGAATCTGTGCTTCTGGAAGGAAATATTGGATTTTTAATAAAAGTAACAAATAAAATTGTTTATCTGCAAAGCACATGGCAGGAATGTCATGGGAACTTCTTGCTCTCCCACGTCCTTTTATTCTCTCTGCCTGGGGCTTGTGACAGAAACTGCAGAAGTTGCTCTATCCATAGATGTAAGTCTTACTTTCACTATACCTTGGTGTAACTGCTGGATTTGTACTTCAGTTTTGATTGAAACTTCTGCTTGGAAGACAAAAAATGCTGGAAGATATAGGATGAATTCTCTCCTGGAGATTAACATAGTTCCTTGCATCATATACTGTCCCCTGAGCCTGGCAGGCTGAAACTTTTTCTAGTTTCAGAGGGCTGTAAAACAGATGAAGTTAAGTTTTACAGGACACAATGAACAAATAATACATCAAACTTCTTTCCAAAATGTGGAGGTAGAATTTGTTTAGTGCAGACTGCTTAATTAGTGATGGACAATTTAGCGATAGAAAGTCTGTAGTGTAATAGAGGTACAAATTTTGCATTTTGTGCTGTTAATGGTTTTTCCCTCTTGTATGTTAAATGACACTTTGCTTTCTTGTTAATGTATTTGTGAATCAAGAATTCATAACCAGGTAAACCCTTTGTTTTATTTGCATGCTGGTTATAGCAGCTAGAGGTTTTTGTTTAACTGAAATATGAGAAGCCATGACTTGTACCCAAGTTTTAGTTTAGGGAAATGTAATAGACATCTTTCATATCAGTTCAATTTGAATTTTCAGACAATTTACAGATGAAAGGTGATATGTTAAATAGTGGGTACAATACATGTATTTGCACTCCTCTGTAACCTTCAGAGCAGACAGTGGGTTGTTGCAGCACAGAGCCAAATCCTGATGCAGGATTCTTTGCAGGTGGTGATAAATGGAGTGCATTACTCAGCAGGGAGTGGGTCTTCCTCAAAGAGTTGAAGGATAATGCAGTGAGAGTGGAGGGGGAAAAAAGGCTTTTTTGTGTGTATGTATGTATGTGGTAGGGCTTCTTTTAGCCTAGTACATATCAAGTGGCCTCAAAAAATAAATCAAAAATCTCAGCCTTATGCCCAATTTCAGGAAAATGCTGTGCTAGACTAAGTAGGAAAAATGAGGTGTTGGAAGGGTGAGGTTGACTGAATGGAATAACTGTATGAATAATATATTGTTCTGGTTTCTAACAAACACTGCTGTGTGAATAATGGTCTTTCACTGGATGAAGACCTTATTCAGCAACCCAGCTTTGAAAAGTTGAGCAAACAGGCAAATGCTCAGCAATACCTATAAGCAAGAGTGCTGCATGAAGAAGGGAATGTGTGTGGGTGCTGGACCTGCACAGGAAGCTTGGCAGATATTGACATGTGGTTAAGAGGGGGCTTGCAGAGCTGCTGGGAGACATGTCCTCCCAGATCTCTGTACAGGATCGCACTGGAGCTCTCCACACTTGTCCCACTCTGTGAATCTGTACCTGTTCTGGTTTATCTACTGACAACTACGTAGCTGCTTACATCTGATCATCTTTGTGCTCTTTCACAAAGAGGGGGGAATCAAAGTCTTTTCTTTCTATATTTTACTCTTAAAATAAAGGTTAAAACATTCTGAAGTATTTAATGATCCTCCGTAAAGGAGTGTAAGGCACTAACTGGCATATGAAAAACTTACTGGCGGTGACCCATGAGGCCTGGCTGAAGAGGGAGAAGACATAATCTTCAGGAGTCTCTCCAAATGCAGTGCTGCCTCTTGGCTCAACAGTGAGTCTGTTCCAATGCATTCAGACAACTCAAGCCCCAACATAATGATGACTTGCTGGTATCCACCCTGCATGTGCTTCTTGTGACTGCTAGGCTCAACTGAGTGCCCCGAAAGTAGCTGTGGAATTCTGGGCACAAATTCTGCTCAGGCGTGTCCAAATATCCACTGTCCAACTCCAGTGCTTCAAAACTGTCCTTAGTGCTCACAAAAAAATATCTCCTTAGGGTGATGTGTATTCCTGCAGGCACTCAGGCCAAGGACAAGTAAAGCCTTGCAAGTCTGACTGGGACAGTACAAACACCCACATTGGCTTCATTCCTGCTGTTCTTTGTAAACTCCAAGGTGCAGCATTGCTGTATAGGACTATTTTTATCTTGAACAGTCATTTTCATTGTGGGACATGGTCCTGCCCATACTGAAAGCAAATGTGACAGTTGCCTGCAAGCTGTTGGAGCCCTTTGCAGGTGAACTATTATGATTTTCTTTCCCCTTGTAAAAGGTACTGTGTTAAGGATGCATCATGTACCCTGTCAGACAAAGACCATGAAGTGACTCATGAGAGTTCTGTTCTGACCTGCTGAGCTGATGTGATGGCTGGACTAAGGAAATGTGAAAATAAGTCATTGTGCTCTGTAATGTTTTTATTTTATTTTAAATCAGCCTGCCTTATAAATTTTCTTTCCTTGTTTTTTGAGTCTGTGCTATTCTGTTTCTCATCTGGAATTTCTCTTATATAACATCAAGCTTCAGATTTAAGGTTCAGGTTTGTGTATCTTTGGGATCCTTAAGATTTCTTGCAACTGATTGTATTTTGAGATGCAAACTCTGCTTGAATACAAGTATGCTTTAGGGAGTTTGGTTAGAGCTGAGGCAGTGTGTGGTGCTGGC
Source organism: Buphagus erythrorhynchus (assembly GCA_013400855.1). Classification (NCBI taxonomy): domain Eukaryota; kingdom Metazoa; phylum Chordata; class Aves; order Passeriformes; family Sturnidae; genus Buphagus; species Buphagus erythrorhynchus. The sequence goes on along the minus strand of VZTT01008587.1, from coordinate 51,471 downwards.
AGTGACATTCATGGTCTGCCTGCACTGATGGGGTGTTTGATATATAATTCTGTTGTAGTTCTCTGCTGGGGACTCTATATTCCCTTTGTTGTTTTCATGCCCCAAAAATGTGTTAGCCTTGACTTTGAGAGCAGCTTTTGCTTGTTCATTTTTCAGTCTTTCATCTGATTCACAAGTGATCTATTGTTACTGTGATAGTCTAGTGGCAGGGCCCTGGGGCATGTTGTTTTTAATGTATGACAAAACCTTGCTGTGTGTTTAAGGGAGTTACGTATTTTAAAGAAATGAAAGAATTTCAGGCTAGTGCTGTGCCTCTGTGGGAAGGAATAAGGTGAAGTGTTACTGAAGTACTTGTTGGAAGGTGATCAGAAATTCTCTCCTAATACCTGGCAGCACTGGGTGCATGGAGTTTTGCTGTGAAGGTCAGGGATGATGTTTGAAATGCTTTGACTCTTGCTGACAATGTAGCTCTGTGTCTGAGGAGAGATGATCCCCATGGAACAGTCTGGTTGTGTCTGGGTGCAGCACTGAGTCCTGCCCAATTTGTCTCAGTAAGTGTGCAGGCAAGAGGGATAAATCCCCTTCCCAGGTACTTCCAACACATTTTGTGTTGGCTTGCTTCAAAGCTGAAGGAATTCAGTACAGGGCATATTCAGGGGTTGTGTGGATGTGCTCCCCACATTTAATTGACATTAAGACTTGTGATCTGGGTGTTCAGTACAAGGTTGCAATAGGAGCTTCTGAGCCTGGGCTGAGGGAATTCTGGTAGAATGTTCTCATGTTGGCTGCCTTGGTTTTGATGAAGTTGCTTGTTGGCTTTGATTGCAATAGGTTGAAATGATGTCAGCTATGTTTTGATCCCAGTTGTATGGGTTTGTTACAGATGTTTAACAATGCAGTACCAGTATCTTGCTTGCAGTGTTGCTTCTGCTGTTCTCCAACTGGTCTCAATCATATCACTGACTAGAGGATTTTTTCTCTTTTTTCCTCCTGAAGTGACTGGAAACACCTGCTCCAGTCTGTTTAGCACTACAGGTAGAACTTGGGGAAAAAACAAACCTGCAGAACAGCAAACTCTTTTTTTTTTCATAGCCTTCAATATGAGAGATTGGCCAATGGACTGTGTTGTGAAAAGCCTATTTGTCTTTCCTTATTTTAGCCTACCTCACGGGGAATTTAGGTACTTGTCTCTTGTGAGCTAAGCAATGTGACTCAACATTAAGCAACTTAGAAAACATCGTGTTTCAGCCTAGTCCACAGTGAGCAGACAATTGATGGGGATTCTTAATTTTTAAGAAAGTAATTGTCATGAGAGGTAGCCCTTGCTACTTGGCCAGGGGTTTGGTCTCTACTTGTTTTTATCAAAACACTCAGACTTTCTGAATAATGTCCTGAAGGGAAATGGTTCTTGGCAAAAGAGTTCTTAATTACATTCTATTTCAAATTTATTTTACATTCTGATCTTTATAGCAAGCAAGTGTAATGGGTTACTTCTGAGAAACTGGCATTGTGGCCTGCCCCTTGGGGACTTCTGGGGCGGCACAGAGAATTACAGCTGCTATTAAACTTCTTGCAGTAATCACAAATTGAAAACACAAGAAGCTAGGAAAAGTGTCTTGCAATTATCTTTGAGTCACAAACTTGCAGCAATGCCTAATTCACCTCTAAATTAGAAAGGAGATGTTCTATTGCTGAGAAACATGCCTGCATATTTTAGTGACATGATGAATTGCTTAGATACTTTCTATCTGCTGTCATTTAGTGTTGACATTATCTGCATACAGTATTTTAATTAGTACAAACAATAATTAGGTGACAATGGTGAAGTCTTCAGCAAGTATGAATCAGTATCTGTTTATATGCCTTACTAGATTGACATGGGAAATAGTGTAGGGAATACTTAAAAACCTCTGAAAGAGGATTAAAAAATCATTCAGTTTGTATATATGTACTAATAATACTGGTGGTGATGCAAAATGTAAATAATGGATGTAGTACATTGTCTTGAACAGTTCCTTTCTTGCTCTGCTGGTGGGAATACTTTTTTCTGGCAGCTGGACAATGAGCATAACTGTTGTACCTTCCCCCTTTGAATGCTGCAGCTATGCCATGGAAAACAGGTTGCACTCCAAATGCAGCTATGGTTCTGGAAATCAGCATTATTTTCCTTGAAGAAGGTCAGCTGGGGCCGGAGTGGGAGCTTGAATTTCCTGGCAGGGGTCACCTGGGCTGTTCCCAGAAAAGTCTCTTTGCTTGGCAGGGGGTGGTGCATCTCAGGCTCCTCTCTGGGACGTGCCTGGTGGTAACAGTGGCTTTGGTGACTTCAAGGGCTTTGGCTTTGGCTTTGGCTCTTTCTGGGCACTAACTCTTGCTGTGCCAGCAGCAGAGCTCCTGTTGGGTGCTGGGCTCAGCCTGGTGGTGTGGAAGCTTCAGAGCTTGGAGTGAGCTCTGTCTGTGAGCTGCAAGCTGCTGTTGGGTGACAAGGACAGCCCTGCTCCTGCCAAATGCCCCTGAGGCTTAGCATACTCGCCCAACAAGCTGGACACGATGACAGTTGGAATAACTCCAAAACCTGAGTGCCAGCAGCTCTGCTTTTGGCTAAAGTGATGGGAAGCCATCATGGGAGAGTTTCCTGCTTTTGTTTCTCTGCAAAGATCACTTCCTGCTGGCCCTGGATTGTCACCATTTAATTTCTGCTACATGTATGGTGCTAATGAAAGCTTCCCAAACAGAAAATGGCTCTGACATTGAGAAGAACACAACGCCCTTATTGCCACTCTGTGACATGTCTGAAGCTGTGCTGCCAGTCTGTGTGCTCTGTCCCTGCATGAAACTAAGTTTTTGAGTAGCCTTCCTCTGAATTTGGTCAACCCTGTAAATTGCTGGCACCAAAAGAAAATTCCTGTTGTTTGCAATTGCACAATGTTTATACTTATTTGGTGGTCAGGGACATTTTAATAAAGACTTGCCTTGGAAATCACTGCTGAATTAGGCAAATTTGTGCATTTGCTGACAACCATAGTGCAGAATCATTAATGCCTTTTGTGAGTTACTTGTTAAGAGTATGGGATTTACTTCTAAAGGAAAAAAAATTAAGAATAATAGTCATTACCAATTCCCTGGACAACATCTAATTTCTAGCCTGAATTTCAATGTATGAAACAATACCTGAATAATAAATCTTTAGAGGTACTCTGGGAGGACTCTGCCTATTAGAGCAATTTAAAATATAAGAAATAATAATTAATGCTTTCATCCTTTTAGTAAAACTCTACATGCCCATTAACTAATTATTTTCTTGCCTGCTGATATTAAACTTAATGCTGAAACATTGCATTCATATCCACAGCTACCATTTTGGTCTAGAAATAAATGTAATTATGCACACATCAAATTGTAAGGCACCTGCATTTTTTCACACAGTACTGAGATTTAATTATTACTTGTGTACATGTAAAGAAGGGATTTGGGGTAAATAACTCTGAAAACCTTGACTAAAGTGTATAATGGTTCTACAAAACAAATATTTTCATACCTCCAGTGTTTTAGGTCAGGCTGTGACACTTGATGCTTTTATTTACTCTCTCCAATTTGACCACTCTCCAGGCAAAATTTTAGACTATATTTTTCTGCTAGAATTTTTCTACTGGTAGATCTTAAGGTAAGCTCTGCTGATCCCAGAGCATCCTGAGGTTGCTTTCTATAACTCTCTGATATCAAATAAGATATGAATTTCCCTCCTGAAGCTTTTTCATAGCTCACTTGCTTGTATCCTCTTTCTTCTGGGTAGATTCTGGAATCCTTCATCTGAATGCTTCATAGCAAGATTTTGCAACCCCAAGGTGCACTCTTATGTCTCTTACCCTTCTTGAGGCAATAACCCCCTTCAGTATGCAGGATTTCCTAGGGAGAGTTGCTTGGCTCATCCTTGTGGGTTTTAAATGAGGACACTGGGCTCCTGATTTTCCTTTGTCTTGAGAAAAGCTGTGGGCTTCTTGGTGTGCTCTGACTCTCACTGGTGTTACCAGGCTGCTTCTGATCCCATCCAATCTGTTCACCCTGGGTCTGTAATTACTTAGCCTAGCAACCTTGGATCCAAAGGGGCTGATGTATGGAAGGGAGGGCAGGGCTGGTGGTGTCTGCATGTAAAATTCCACTCTATGGAGATTCCTCACTCTGTGTCTGAGCAGTAGGGCTCTGCAGGTGACCAGTGAAGAGAAAGGACAGTGGCTTTTTTTGGATCCATTGCTCCTTTTTTTCTTCACTTAAATCCCCCAAACCTGGGCCCCCTTACCTTTTAACACAAAATGCCATGAGAAAGAAGTCTTCTTTCTGGTAGGTCATCACTAGTGTCAGCTGGTAAGGTGGCATTTTTTTTGGTCCATGTTACAGGGCTTCTCAGGTGGACAAACTTAACTAAAGTTCTCTGAGTTGCATTAGATCTGCCATGCCAGGCCCTGATCAATAATGGCAGTTTTAAGGGTCCCTCTAGCACTGCATCCTGACTCTAGCAAAGGTCAAAATGAATGCTTAGGAAAGAGGAATTAATTGCCTTGAGTGTCCCCCTGTCCTCTCTGTTTTTTCAGCCCAGAGAATTTCATGATCTGGGAATGATTTCTATCTATATGAATCAGTAAAACCCTCTTGACATAATTTCTAGGGACTGTTGATAACTTCAACATACTTTTGCCAAGAAGGAATACTTTGCACTCTAAACCTGAAGAGTCCTTGGCTTGTTAGGTCAAATTAATTTGTTTTTTATTAAATACAAACTTTTTTTTATCCTTATCCTGTCACAACAAAAGCTACAGAGCTGAAGCCAGACAGAGTATCCAAGTCCTGAGGCCATTATTTCTGCAAAGGGTAGTAGCCTGCTAATGTGGCTATTGAGTAAAACTGTGGTAGAAGAGTATTTCCTTTCATCATGGAATATCCTGGGAGTCTGTAGAGCAGAGGCCATTACAGGCTGAGTTTCTTCCCAGGTGCTTTCTGCTTTTCTGACATAAAACTATTTAACTGGAGCTGTCAGATGCAGAAAGATAAGTAATGTTGTGGCCAGGTTTGAGAGAGCACATCCCCATTACTCAGGCAGGAGACATGGGGAGCTGACAAAAGTTTGCACAGAGTACGGCAAAAAACAAAACTGATACTGATACAAGGTGTTTTTTGATTAAGACATGTCAGTTTTGAAGGTAAAGAAAAATGTCTGGGGAAAAATTGAGTACAGTCTGGTACAGCAGAATCCCTTAAAATAAGAACAAGAAGTCCATCCTGTTGTGTGAGTTGATAAAAAAGTTATTGTGTCAAGTCAGTGCTGTGCAGTGTAATAACACTCCTGGAGATATCTGTATCTTGCTCTTTAGGGTTTGGCTGTTTCTGTGATGACTGGCACTGCTCTCTCAGCACAGTCAAGGACCTGTATTTGGCCCTGCTGCTGCAGGCATTCTTGTTCCTGTGTCCTGCAGCCCAGTGATTTCTACTTTGCACATTTTGTGTGCAGCTTCCAAGACCTCCATCTGCTCCCTTGTTTTGATCCTCCTGTTCACCTTGTTGCCTGCCCCAGGAGCTGCTGCTGGGCTCCTGCCCCAGCCCAGAAAGATCCACAGGAGTGTCCTGCACCACTGAGCTGCCCCTCCTTTCTTTTCCTCTTCTGTGAAAGCAGCAGCACACTGCAGAAGTCTATGAGTTCTTTAGTATCCGTTCACAAGGTGGGCAGGCACACACACTTACCTTCTCCAGGAGGAATAAACAGAACATGCTTGAGTTAGTGCTCCACAGCTCCTTAGGTCTGTTTTGGTCTCACTCAGCAGTGTAGCTCACTGCAGGAACAGAGTGTTCTTTCCTTGAACTACTGGCTGGATTCTGAGGAAAACTAAAAAGCTAAAGTTAAAACCATGGTTCTAAGAGGTTATTTCACTTACTTGTTTTGTTATTTAATAGGAGAAAAATATTTCTTCTGTTCTCCATCCTTAGTAAAATTGCTATTGGGGCAGAGGACTGGGGACCAAATCTGAATATTTGCTTTCTTCCTGAACTAAAGCACTTTTTAACACTTACAGAATGTCTGGTTATTTTGGTGCTTTGGCTTTTCTTCTGAGTGGCAGAGCACAATTGTCACCAGAAACACTAGGCTGATGACATGTGTAACCTGATGGAAATGATAAATAACAGGCCACTTCAGGTGGAGCCTGATTGTCTAAGACCTTTTAAATCAAAGTAGAGAAAATAAGTGGAGAGCTTAAAGTAGAGAAAATAAGTGGAAACTTTTTCTTTTCGTCCTCTCTTGAAGACAAATATTCAGGGTTAGTTGGGTTTTTTGGGGTTTGTTTGTTTTTTTGGGTTCTTTTGTGGGACTTTTGGTGGTATTTTGGTTTGTTTGTTTGTTTTTCCTATTAAATATAACTTGTTTCTAGGCCCAGCACAGGGCTTGAGTTTCTCATCTGGTTTACTTCTGACTACTCTCAAGTGTGCTGATTCCAAGGAAGACCTAAGTGATTCTTACACTTTAACTTATTTTCTAGCACTGTAAAAAATGTTTTCTTGTGGGCTTTTGGACTGAGTTCCTATGGGTTTCAAATAGGAAGCTTGTTGGTAAAAACAGATGTGGCTGCATGCATTATGTTTGTAATAGTGTCTTGATGTACGTTTAGTGCTCTAATAATGCTAAAATAAATATGAATTTCTTAAACATAGTTTCTATTTATAAATAAATATTGAAGCCTATTGGTTTCCATGTTGCTGTGGAATCACCCTTTAGTTTTAATTTAATATAACTTTGGGCTGCTTCTGTACCAGGGTACTGTTTCCTGCTGTGTATTGGTGTTTCCTCCAGACTCACCAAGATCTGAGCCAAGCTAAGAAAACCTGCATAAATTTTGATGAATCTTCCATGATGAGGATTTGAAGAGAAGAATGCAGAGAATATGTCAAGAATATGTTAAAAAGATGCACCCAGGATTTGAACCAAGCTCTTTTGATCCCTTAGGCAATACTTTGTCACCAGGAAAGTTCCCCATTTCTTAGTGACAGAATCAGTTACATTTTTCCTGTCAACCCCACTTTTTTTCACTTAGCTGACCTGCTCTCTGTTTTATGTAATAGCTTGGTTTAGTCACAGAACTTTTTCTTCTCCCATCTGGGAATGGACTAATCAGTTGTCAGCTGCTGCCATGATTATTTTCACTCAATTTGGGATGTAGCAGCTGCCTCGGAGTTGGTGGGATTTCATCTCTGTGTAAATCTGGAGTACAGCATTTAAATGCAGGCCTTAGGCTTTGACTGGCAAGAAATAAATTGGAAAGGGAGGTTGTGGTTTCTTCTGGAGTCGTAAGGATGGCTGTGGGGACTGCTCCACTCTGCCACCTGACACCAGAGCAGAGGCTCTGCTGCAGGTGCTGCCTTATGGCTGAGCCTGTTGGTTTTGCTCATTAGTTACAGCTTAAGTGAGACACTGGGGATGCAGCACAGTGGGAATGGAGAGGAGACAAAGCACTGCTCAAATTGATTTTGGAGGCAACTTCTGCAAGCATCTCTTCTCTCTGTCTCCTCTTTTCCCCCCATTTCTTGCTCCCCTGAAAATAGAATTGTTTGTGGAGAGATGTTTGAGTTTGCGATGAGTGAGGAGGAAATGCCTTAGCAGGCGAAACAAGGAAAAGTAAAGTGACTTAGTAAAAGTTGATGTTGAATCCATTTTAGGTGGTGTTATATCAGCTGCTGAAATAAAAGAAAAGACAGAAAAGTTAAGGAATTAGATAAACCAGCAGTGCATCAGTTTCTCCTGAGCTGGGTGGAGAATTGCTGTTGTCTTGTGGGATAATGCACTGCCCTGTCCAAGAGCGATTTGTGAGGCTCAGTAGCCGTCACTCTTTCCCAACAAACTGTGGGAAGGAAAAGTCAAATTATCTGCCACTCAAACCCTGGACTGTGTCCTAGTCACAGCCATGCTCACACAGGGAAAACTCAGATTTCTTTTGACTTTTTTTCTTGTAATTATTTTTTTGTGTGTGTACCTCTCCAAAATTGCTATATCCATCATGAGCTGGGATAAGGCAGTATTATTAAAAAAAAATCTTTATTTTAGGAGATGGAATAATTAAATCACCAGATTTGAAACATTGTCATTTCTCTTTCTGGGCAAATTCATCATGAAATAAATATTTTAAAACAATTTTGGTAGTCAAATATTATCAAAACAAATAATTTTAATGCTGCTTCATTTAAATATATTGTTTTCCAAGGTTTTTTTCATCAAAAACCCCAAAACAGTTAATGAGAAACTGTGCTCTGCCTGTATGAAGTTTGATGGGTTAGTGAAGGAGGCAGTCAGCCCCTGGGGATTTGATTCTATACAGAAAATGGATATCTTGTGTTCTCTGCTATTATTTATGATTTAATTAGTAGGCAGAAAAGGCTTTTTCTCCCTCCACATCCCCTCACCCTGCCCCAGTTTTTCACTGATTATGCAAGTCAGAACCTGAGAAAACAAGTTGTCTAGGTGATATGCAGTACAATAGATTTACAAACTTATTCAGGTCCATCAATAATGGCTTTTCCTAAGGCTTTAGAGTTCCTTCATAATAAGATTGGAAAACATAATACTGTGCTTTCTCTGACTGAAGTAATAATTGTCCTGGCTGCTCTGTCTGCTAAAGTTAATTTCTTCCCTGGTGTTAGTGGCAGCAGGGAAGACAACAGGCAGAGACTAATGCCTTTACAATGTGCTTCAGGCTGCGAGTACCAGGAGCAGTGTGGGCTCAAGGACTGGGTTTTACTGGGAAAAATAGATTGATCCTGGTGAATTTGATGTTTAGGGAACGTCAGAGAAACCTGAGTGTGTGCAGATGTTTGATCAGCATTGTGTGTTCCATGGATGACTTATCTAGCCCTGATTTCACCAAAAGCAGCTCTAATGCTAAGTACTGATGAAGTCCATCACTGTCATTGTACTTGGCCTTAAAATAGCAAGAATTGTGTACTTTGGTACTGTGCTGAATGAAGGCCCAGGTGAGTGGGTTGATAAATAGCTGCCCAAATCAGACTGTGCAGTAAAAGAGTGACTGAGGCAGCCTGAGCTGCACCACTGCTCCTCTTGCTCCACACTGCTGGCTTGCTGAAGGATGTGGTTCTTAGACAGAAAAGATGTAATTGCAAACTTGGCTCTGTGTGGGATTATGTGATTCTCCTAAATAACCTTTGTAGGGTTTTGCCATGTTGCCCCATAGTGCTGGCTTCTCTAGTCATTCTAAGGGGAAAAATGGCACTGCAGACTGGCAGATGTACCAATTCTATCTGAACTTTTCCTCTTGGCTTAGCTGGGACTGCATCTCCAGGCCTGCATGAGGATTCCTTTGCTGCCCGACTCTTTAAATAAAAGGGGAAGGGGGAAAATAACTGTTGTGGCAGGCCCTCAGATGGGGTGGTGGTAAGTGCTGCGACCTTCCAGAGAAGCTCCACAAGAAGAGGGAGCGTCCCTGCAAGGGACTCCTCCCTTGGGTCGCTCCCAGGGAAGAGTGATTTCAGCTCTTTAAAAAAAACCAATCAGCTCTTGGTTTTGGCAGGCGAGGGATGGAAGAGACGGGAGACGGTATCTGGGGTTCCAAAGGCGAGGTTTATTCCCGGCCCAACAAAGGGTCCAGGAGAGCAGGCCCACAAAATGGAGGCGCAGGATAGATCCAGGGTAGTGAGAGGGGCGGGGCAGAGCATCAGCGAATGGCCTGAGGGCTCAGGGGCGGGGCAGAGCATCAACGAATGGCCTGAGGGCTCAGGGGCGGGGCAGAGCATCAACGAATGGCCTGAGGGCTCAGGGGCGGGGCAGAGCATCAACGAATGGCCTGAGGGCTCAGGGGCGGGGCAGAGCATCAGCGAATGGCCTGAGGGCTCAGGGGCGGCACCGGGGGGAAGGACCAATGGGGTACAGAGTATTAACAAACGAACGAGGGGCATGCTGGGGGCGAACTGCAGCCTCACATGACACTGAGGGAGGCCTAAGGGCTCTCCCTCCAGGGGAGAGGAATAGCTGCTCCTGGCGGGAGGCTTTCCACCTCCACAGATAACCAAGCTCTGTTGCTTGCTGGTAGCTGTTTGAGAGGAGCCTGCAGTGCCTTCTAGGCTGCTGTTTCTGTACAGGTATATGTCAGCAGAAATTATCATGGAGGATAAAAATATCTGGAGTAGAAATGAGGAAAAACCGTCCAAAATGTGGTTATCATCCTTGTGCTGCAAACTGTCCTGAGCTCGTGAAATGGCCACTGAGTTGGCACAGCTCACTTCTGTAGCTGTCCTAGACACTACAGTTCTTTTAAATTTCAACCAAAATGTCAGAAAATTACTTCCTGTGACCTCTGGAGCTCCTGCCTCTGATCACATGAGCAGTTTGCAGGCTGAAGGCAAATAATTAAGCAGCACCTCTGGAGGCCTAGTGAGCACCTCATGGAATATTGCAGCAATGACAGAGCCAAAGAAAAAAAAATGAAAATAATATTCTAAAATAAGTGATTGATGTGCAAGACTGCACTAAAATAATATTAGGAAGAAACAGATGCTGGGATGACAAAACCCACAAATACTGGGTGGGAGGGTAAAAAGAGGACTGGAGGGGTACAAAAGAAGAAATTTCTTAGTAGTGTATTAGGAAAAAGATAATTAATGGTGATATGCAAGGTGAAGGGGGAAAGGACAAGATGATTTGCAAATTCAACAAAAGCAACTTTTAAGACTCTGCTACTCCCTGGGAACTAAATATGCCTCTTAAATACTGAGGATGCAAAAGAAAGCAGAAGGAAGGAGAGTAAGAAAGCAGTGAATAAATTGCTATAAGATACTGCTTTAAAATAGTTTAATCCTTAGTCATACATATTCAAGAGTCCATGAGGTCATAAAGACCAGCAAGAAGTGTTTCTCTATGAAATTTAGATGTGCCTCAACTGACTCACTTGAGCAGGTCAAAAGCTATTCATGTCTGTGGTACAAACAAGTTGAAGCTGGAGTTTGATCTTCATCAGGTTGAAATTGATGTGTCTCATAGAAGAGATGAGCAGAACAGGTGGTGCTTTACAGTGCCCTGATATCCCTGGGATGGAGATACTCAGTCACATTTAATGAAAGTTCTTGGCACACTTACAGCATGAAAAGGAGTGAGGGCTCACAAGCAGATCAGGATGTGCAGGGCAAAAAACTGGGTCACAGAAATGTGACTTGGACCCAGATTGATGCCTAGATTAGGATGTGATGTAGAGTCTTCAAGTGCCCAGAATAATCTGTCTGTAGGGAACTTGAGTCCTCTGCTGGAAGAAGTGACAAACATTGACTTGTTAGAGTACATGAGTTGACTTTTGATCCCTGTAAGGTTCATTTACGGTGGTGGGCACTGAACGCTCTACCTGTAGTCTCAAATAGTTGAGTGGATCCATGGATTACTTTATTCTGACTAGTCTGAACATGGAGAATTGATCTGAAAAAAAGTTACAAGTCAGCTTGTAACTCAATGACATATTTTGGCAGAAAACCCCCAAAATTTTTCCTTTATCAGAGCTGACAAGTACATTGGTCTGCAAAAATGCGGGGAAACAAGGCAAATTGTTTTCCAGATCCCATCAGTACCTCAGATGGATTATACAAAAGCTTTGTAAAAGATGTGTAAAACTCAAATCATGTAAAAGAAAGGGGAATATTTTTTTGGTCATAATTTTTAGTAGGTAATTGGCCTGACTTAGGTTTGTAGGCAATGGAAAATGCCATTTTGACTCTGGTAGCATTTGCATCAACTTTAATTGACTAGACACCTTCAAGACATAAAGTACTTGACAAATCAGAGTATTGATAAAAGACCTGAAGCATTTACTGAAGCTCTTTTTGAACCAAGGTGACATGTAATCTTTTGGCTTCTATTCTTGGGAAAGTCTTGGGTTGATTGCAATAGGTGACACTCATATGTAAGAAAAAGAAAATATTGGTATTTTACTAGAAGACTTTAAATTTCAGTTAATTGTGTTTTGCCTCTAACTTTTTTATATTGCTCTTTAAGTCTGAGACACTGGAGTCTTGGGTGCTATTTCTTCTTCTCATGAGGAATAAGATTAATTATCCCAGTTGCATTGAAAAGGGCCCTTTAAATTGGTTGGTGTGGTATCCTGCACACCATGCCTTTGTGCAAATTCTTGGTCTAGTGCCCATATGCTGGATTCTAGAGTCAAGAATCTGAAAATCAGATTAAGAAATTGGTATTTGTATATCTTTGGTCATGGCTAGGTGAAATTTGAGAATACCTGAGGTTTTTGGGAGATGCTGATAGAACTTGCAGAGGGCTCTAGACGAATGCTCCTGGGGTGCTGCAGGAAAAGGATGCTGTTGGGCTTGACAAAGCAGATGAAAGATGTCAATTGGAAAGTTAAGTCTTGCAAGTATTTTATTTGTATATATTTGATTAATTAAAAAAATGTCTTGCAAAAATATAAATGTTAGCTTTGGAGGATATTTGGAAACAATTTTTTCTGCCTAGGGTTTAGTTGTGAATTTTTTCTTGCTTTTCTTTTCTAAAACTGTTCTTTCTCTTAATTATTTGGATTAAAAAAGGGAGAAATCAAACACAAAACATATGCTGCTGATATTACAAATGGTGAGCTGGATCTATTTAAATGTCATGGAGACTCTTTCTGTCCTTGAGCCACAAAATATTTGAGCAAATAGATCAGGCTAGCTCAGCTCAACAAACCTGTGCTAATGTGGCACTGAGGCTGACACAAAGGAGGGTTTTGTAAAGGCCATAAACATCAGTCTATCTGTCAGCCTCCGAACTCTCTTACTCTGAGATTTGCTTTTCCACCCCAAAGATTTGGGAAATGTTCAAAATCTATTTTGACTTGGAGTCACAATAGGAGCAGTTAGGAGTAACTAACCCTTCCCTTTCTTGTGAAACTCTTGCAGCCCATAACTGGATAATCACATCTTTGGGGAAGGGAGTTGCCATCCTGTTGCCTAAAGTGGGATGTCCTGTGTGAGCTTTCTGTTGTTTTCTGGCCATTGCCTTGAGCAGCTCAGCTGTGCTCATGTAACTCTGCTGCAAGCTTTCATCCTCTCAATATTGCTACAATTTTTTTCCCCTTTCTTGGATTTAACAAATCATCTCATTTAAATGTTTCATTTAGGAGTTTCATCATGTGACAATGACACACTTCTGTGGCTTTATGGAGGAGAAATGCAGTGGAGAAGAGAGCCACAGAGTGTCAATGACACCAAATAAACCATAATCAGTATCCCATAATTGCCGTACTCCTTCATCCAAGCAATGATTGTGTTGTATTCCAGAACCTCAGGAAATGAAGCTTTCAATAATTCATTCTGGTTTTGGGCTTCCTTTTGAGATGATAAAGCAGTTTCTAGTTGCTCTGTATGTCTATGGGATGGTTTCAGGTAGTGGGCTGCAGCTGTTGTTCAGAGGGGGCATTACTGCCCGAAGGCATGAATCTGCTCCATGATCCTGTCCCAGTTCTTGTAGCTGGTGCTGTTTAGTCTTTTCCTGTTCCACTTCTCACTCCATGGCCACTGTCCCCTCTGGAGAACAGGACCACCACTTCTCCCACCTTATCTCTCAGGTGCAATCCAGTTCCCTTCCTGCAGCAGAGTGGTACTGCAAGAATTTCCAGGGACTTTCTGCAGCATTCTCTTTGAGTTCTGAAGTGACAACCTTTCCTTCCAGACTGATAAGAAAACCTTTATACTTTGGACTTATGCTTCTGCTTTCCAGTGCATGATTTGGTAGTTGTCCTGATTAGAAAAAGAAATGCAAACCCCATAAGCAAAAACAATAGCTGGTGCTCTCAATTTGCTATAACTTTTGCCTGGGATGTTTCTACTCAGATATGCTATCTAAAAATGACTTTGTTACATCATCCAAACTGATTCAATTTCTCCTTGGCTAGATCAAGTCTGATTTTTCTCTGCTGCTTCTTCCACTATCACGCTTTATAGAGGAGGAAAAGTGCAGGATCCATGGAGAACTTAAAAAATAAAATTTGAGAAATTGCTCTGCTTATTATCTCATCCTCATCTTTTGTTCTCTGAGTAGGAAAAGCTTTTCCCTGCCTCTTATATGTGGATATAAGAGTATGAAAATAAGTGCAGATACTTGATGTCAATTGTAGTCATACTATTTAAATGCAAATTCTGTTTATGTCAGGCTGATCCAATAAGATGAATAGAGGGCATTTATGTAAATAAGTATATTGTAATAAGACAATGAAGTATTTGTAATTTTGGTTGTTAGCATTTTCGTTTCTCCCACGGGATGAGTTGACTAGGTTTTTAGGAACACAGGTGAGGGATGGGAGTGGCACTTGACATTCAGTATTTGGGATAAAATTGTATTGAGGCTGCAGACTGAAACAAATCAGGTTCATTAGAAACCCAGCAAAAGAAATGGCTTGCAATTTCTCATTAGCAGCATGCAAATAGGAAAACTGTAGGGAAGCAATCTAATGTCAACCTTCAGAGACATGAAACAGAGATGATTTTTAGAGTATAATAACACTTTACTTTTTTAGAGTTGGGAGGTTTTTTCACTCTTTGAATATTTATTGTTAACATACCCACTAACAGCAATATGAATTAAATCATTCTTATACACATTGCCTGTGTATGCCAAGCAAACTACTTTCATACCGGAACATAAAATTAGTTTGAACATAATTGCACAACTAATGAAATATCAAGAAACTTCAAATGTTGAGGTCTACTTTATTTGGACATAGAGCCCAAGTGACACCTCCAGAGAGACTTAGAGTGGAACAAATTTCTCTCAGGATGTGGTTTTCTATTTCTGTAGATTATGGAAAGAATCTGGGTTAGTTATTTAATTTAGATACCTATCAAATTAATATAGGAAAAGGAAATGAATCCTAAAGGGCTTTGTAGCAGTTCTTGCTGCTGTAAGAGGCAGCATGCATGGAGTTGAGTTACATGGACTTCCAGTGGTAGCAGTCTGGCATTCAGTTTTATCATGGTGGAATTCCCTCTGAAATTAGTAACTAGGGATCCGTTCAGCACAAGTAAGGTAATTCTATCCTTTTATCTAAGGATAAATCAAGGCAGGAGATTAATTGGCTGTTGGTACCCTGTAAAACAGTAGATTTAAACCACACTGAAAGGAGTGACTGATGTGATCTTTGACTGTTATCCCAAGGCATAACCCCTAATCCACCATGCAGTACTTTAAGTTTGATTGGCTTTTTTCAAAAACTTCATTTTTTTTCCTAGGCCCTTAAAAATGTATTGTAGCACGGTGGGGGGAATAATGGTAATTGCTACTTAAAATCAATCATGAGTTTGAATTATTTTTTTTTCANTTTCAAAGAGGACCAATGAAAACAGTGTGAGTGGTACAACTACAATACTGGTGTCGTGTCCCTACACGTGGTTTAGCAGTGCCACTGAGCAGCTCATGAAGCTGAGGGTACCACTGCACTCTGGCCACTTACACAACACACAACATTGCTTTTTTAATGATTGGAGCATGACTGCCAGACTGACAGTGTGCAGTGTTAGACCACTCAAACAGCAGGGTAGGGCTTCACTTCCTTATACTGACCTTCTGTATGGGCTCAATACACGAATGACCAAATATCACCAAATGAATAACTTATACAACCAAATTCTTTTGACCTACCTCCCTTGCAGGAAGAGTTTCCTTTCTATTAAGACTATGATACTTCAAAGGCACTGGTGTTTAGTACTGCTTTGCTCTCTTTGAAGTGGAAAAATGGCTCCAGGAGTTCCATCTGGAGGTACAAGGCACTACACTGGATTAAAATGTCCATTCATTTTTTAAATTGATGTAATTCTCACTGGTAGATTTGGATGTATCATGTGGCTATTCCAGCATGTAAAACCTCTTTCCAATCTCATTTGCTCAGTGGGTAAAGGCCAGTTTTAAAAAAAAAATCTGTACATGGAATGAGAACATAATGTATCTTTCTTTCTAACCCCTTAAAGAAAATTCTGAGGACTGAATAAGCCTGAAAGTTCTGAAACTCTTTTCTGCTTTGTTCTGGAAAGAACTGTCTGATAGAATTTGCTGCAGAAGTAAAAAGTAAATTTAACCATATTTCGTTTATAGCAGCATGCTGATGGCTCAGTAGAGCTACAAAAGAGAAGTAATTTCTTCTAAACTACACAGAGATTTAGAATAATAGTTACACTATCCTATTGTGTTACATTCTATCTGAATTTTCTGTGTTGGTATGCTGCATAAATAACTTGCAGAAAATAATCCATCTGGCAGTTCTGGCTCCCTACATCTCTTCCTGGAACATCTACAGCTATGCTGTAACTTTTTCAAACTAATTACCAGAACTGTGCCATGAATGTTTATAGCTAATTGAGAGTCACTGTTATAGACACAAGGGTATTCTAGTTCTGTCATTTTCTTGATATTTGAAATGTGCCTGGTAAGCCTCAGTTATAGAAAAGAGTGCACTATAAGAACATGTCAGGAAGATGACCATGACCACTCTCTTGGAAACAATGGATAAAGAGAACCCAAAAGTGCTTTGAGGGAGCTTTTTTTCTGATGTTCACCAGCTGCTTCTCACAGGTGACCTAGAAATGGAATCATTTCTCAGAGATAAGTGACAATGCTCTCACTGAACAAAGTCTCATCCTATGATTTGGAGTTCCTGGCTTTCCAAAGGCTTGTCTTTACCACAAATTGCTTCCTAGAATGTGTCATCTTGCTGTTTATGGAAAACCATGAATCTAAATTTATAAACCTTTGACCTACTATTAGAGAGAGTTCTTGGACCCAAGTCAAGAAGTTTTTCTTGTATGACTTCGCTGTAAGGTAAAAGTGGACATTAAGAGGAAGTCAGGATTTCAGTTCCTGTTTCATACCGTGTCATGTTGCCCCCTCTGGGTGGGAGTTGTGCCTTCAGGATTTCAAATACACAATGCTCCTAACAGCTGGGCAGAGAGAAGCTGAAGAAAAGGTGAGTCTGTCTTCAAGGCTCTTTAAAGATTGCTTTGTCAAGGTTTAAAGACATGCTTTATCCCAGTGCAAAGCAATAGTATTGACCAGGGGAGACAAAGTATGCTGTAAGACTTAAGGAACTGGTGGAGGGATGGGAGGAAGAAACAAATTTGGGAGCTGTGATGGAACTGTGAAGCAGGATTGTGTGCTTCACCCAGTATTACCTTCTTTCTCTGCTGAAGTGGCTGCTGTGAATTTTCACTATGTGAAAGGCAAAAGGCTTCTATGTATCAATGTGTTATAGCTGCCAAAAGAATACTGACCATATTAAAATGTTTCCAATCTTATGGCAAGCTGCGTAAAGTCAAGGCTTAAAACAAAAGGTGCCCAACCTTCCCACAGAGCCTTTGATGTGGGCATAGGTTCAAAGCACTGTGCAAGTGGAGGAACTGCAGAGCTGCCAGCCCTCCTGAAGGTGACTGCGATAAAAGCATGGAATAACCTAGCAAGGCTGTTTTCCTGCAGCTGAGACCTCTCTGTTATATAGCTTCTGTATTTACTGTTGGAATTTTGTTCTAGCACAGTTTAGTTGATGGCTCATTCATTTCCTAAGAGGTTTTTATGGGTTATAAGCTTAGTTTTGATATTTCTTTCTTTCTTTCTGAATCTTTTTACTATGCAGTTTTGAATCATGGGCCCCACTACTCTCATTTTATTGACAGTAGTAAGCCTTCTAGAGAGGATTTGAGAGGAAGTATTTTTAATATTATTTAGCCTGTAATGTACACATTAATAATTTGAGATAGCTGGAGTTTGGTGATCAAAATCACCATGCTTTGGAAAAGTTTTGTCAGAAAGGCTCATGCTTTTCTTGCAAAGATTAATTCCAATAATGTCAGGAGATGGAATGAGGACCCTTAAGAGAATTGTGTTTCAGTGGAGGCCAAATAAATTGTGAATGTATTAGAAGAGGAGATATAAAAACAGAATAAATGATGGTCAACTACTCAAAACTCTGTAACTTCCTTATCCTGCAGCATGCAAGGGAGGATTTTTCCTCAATGATTCAAACTCAATTTATCCCTACCAGTGGTCTTGGAGCAACTACCACCTCCATAGCTGGCAGGACTCTCAGTGAGGGCTGAAGAGACCAAAAAGAGCTAATTTAGCTCAAACCCCTGGTAGCAGCTGTATTGTTCAGGACTAGGAAAACTTTTAGTGAGCATCAGAGTGTTGTAAATGGAAGGGAGGAACGATCTGCAGGTGGCAGATGATAATAAATGCAGGGTAAGGGTAGCCTGCCAAATTGCTTCTCTGGCAATGGTGAGAGGATGTCCATGTGTTGGTGACAGGCTGCAGAGGAAACATTAGCCTGCTGCTTCCCATTCTGGGTCCAGGTCAGCTGGGGTTAATCTTGGGCTCCCTGCATCAGTGTACCTTTTATTTGGAAGCCTCATCTCTCTTGTGGGGCTTTCACTGCTCATTTTCATGATGTCCTAATAATAATGAGTAAGGGCTATGGTACCCTTGGGGCTTTTTTCCCCCCTCACTTTGGCCACAATGTCCACACTCAGTTCAAATGCTCACAGCTGTAGAACGCATAACTATTTGATGTGCCAGATATGGGTCACATGGATGTTATCTGGAACTGAGGCAGAGCAACACTGAATTAGTCATTTCTCATCAGTTTTTGCAGGAAGAGAATGGCAATGGATCTCTTCAATCAGTTTTACCCCCAAACTGGAAACAACTGTGAAATGTCTGTGCCATTAGAAGTGTTTTGGGGGAATATTTCTTTTAGGCATCATGCGCTTGTAGTAGCAGAAAAAGTTTTTTTCAACAATACTATCTAACTTGCAGAACACCAAAGGTCTCAAAACTGACAAGAGTAGGTGGCATCAGGATCACCAGCTTCACTTTCCATGCTGACATTGGAGCTCTGAAGTGGAATATGCTCAGGCTTGGCAAAAGCATTATGAATTTTCTTCACAGTCTCTAGATCTGGAAGGTTTTGTGACTTTGACCATGAGCTCGAGTTCTTAATTCTAGCAGTAGTCCCCCGAAGGCATATGATGTGTAGGCCTTGAAGGATATTTTTGAAGCTGGAGAGTTTCAACTTGTAGTCCTACTGCAGCTTTTTAGGGAAGCAGATGAAGTGTTTAATGCTTCATCCTGTTACTTGAAGTTGTCAGCCCATGCTGCATTTCTTGGTTGATGTGAGATACAGCAACCACTGTCAGCAGCTTTAAGATGTTGAGACTTTATGCCAAAATGTTTGTGTTGCCTCAACTCTATTGCTCTTCTGGACTCTCAAACTCTAACCTGTGCCCTAAGGTAGCTGGAAAGAATATCTGCAGTCCTCCCTGGACTGTTAAGAGATGCCTGATCCTGGAATCTCTTCTCTCACATATGGCAGCTTTAAAGAGAAGATTGTAAGACTGCAGTATTAGTCATGATGAGGAAAAAAAACCTTATATGTAAAGGAAAACAAAGGTATTATTAGAAGCAAAATCTGGGACATCTGGATGCAGTTTCTAGTTCCTGCAATTTATAACCATATCATCAGTTCTGTGGTTGTTTTGGTAAAATGGTGTATTCTCAGTAGCTGTGATGTGCTTTGAGACTTCAGTAAAAAGACAAGGAATAAATCTGTAGTTGGCACAGTAACAGATGCAAGAAGTGAATAATATAAGGCCAAAACTTTTGTCCTCTTCCTGTTTGCTGCAGGGAGGAAAAGCCTGAAGTGTTAGGTCTGAAGGTGAGACTAGACTTGCAGGCACACAAAGGAGTTCAGCAATGAGCAACAGGATTTTGCAGGAATGAGCCTTTACAAGTTAATCCACTTTATCAGCAGTTTGCATGCTCAAAGCTTAATGCTGATTTTCTCTATATCTAGTGGAAACAGCTAGGAATTACTCTAGTGCTCCTTCAGCTGAAAGCAGCAGCCACACTTGTGCTAGTCTCTATTTGAAGTGAACATTTATGTCAAAAAGTTCCAACCTAGTGATATTTCTGCTCAGTGTTTCCTCCCTGAAGTGGCATCATTTAGTGTGTGAAAAGAAAAAGTGAAAATTAACAGCTTGTCTTGTTTACCCACACTGTGTCTCTAACTTTATACTTTACAGATCACTTCTTTATCAGACTGAGTATAAGGCATATTTTTTGCAATAATGATTCAAACAACTTTCTAGGAAGACTAAAATATCTAAAAGGTGAGATTTTGTGACTGCACAGATGAAGAATACAAATTTTCATGTGAAAATACTTAACAATACATACCTGTACCCTTAGAAACAAAATGCTTTTGGAATTCAAACTATGGTGAAAAGGACTTTGAGGAGAAGTCATTAGTTTTAAGGTGACTTTTTTCTTCTAGCATATGGTCTAATCAGAATGTCAGCTTCTAAATGCAGTAATTTTGGTGAAGTTCTTTATGAGCCAAGGTAAATAGAATTGAAAGAGCTGACAACATGAGTCAGAATGACTGACTACTACAAGTAAATTTTTCTGAGCATTTAATCATATATTTCACTCATGGTCTATGAACATGAATCTTCCTAATTGGTGCTGTTGCCTTGTGAGATGCAAAGGCAATTCAAGACTTTATATACCTGCAAGTGCTTACTTCTCTGGCAAGTATGCCACTAAAAGGATTCAAATGTCTTTGCACATATGACTTGAAGATTGGGATGAAGATGTTAATGAGTGGTTGCTCCTGAGGCTTGTGCAGAGACTTGAGATTTGGTCTGAGTGTTGGAATGTTTCTTGTATTTTATTAAGGTTCTGACAGCAAACAGCTTGTACAATTCACAGAAAAATAAGTTCTTGAAAATGGTGGAATTACCTTTGTGAGGAATGTACTGGTACAAAACCCAAGGCAGATGTGCCTCACAAGAAATTTACTGAGGACTTGCTGTGCCTCCTAGGGCCCCATTTTTCTGGCACTGACACTGTGGCCTTGCTGCTAAGTAGAAATTGTGACCAGCAACAAGGAGTGATATGAAATTAATGGTAGTAACATAGACATAACTTGCTGCTTTCATGTGAGTGTACCAAAAATTTCTGTCAAGGGCAATTAATTTTAGTTTTACTGGTCTTGAGTGGCTGTACTAAAATTGCCACTTTGCTCAGAGCTCCTTCAATCTTTTGGTATGTTTAAAAGTGAGTACAGAACAAACTTATTTCTAGAAAAAACATAATATGGCTTTAGCTGGGTACAAGAAAACTGCTTCTAATGTATTAGATGGTTAATGGGCTGTGTCAGGCTTGTGGAAAGTAATGCACAGAATCAAGCTCATATATTAGTTGAACTTGGACTCCAATAAAGATACTCTTGAGTAGATTTCTGTGGTATGATTGAAATGTTTACAAACAAAATTCCTTATATGCTTTTTGACATGTTTCTACAGTTCAGAGATTTTACTTAAGTCTGTTTACTAAAGCTGTTATTTGGCTATGTCTGGGTGTTTTGTTGTTTCATTGATCTTGAGCTTCTGGGTCTGTAGAGAAGTTACTGGAAGGGGTTCAGGCTGATATTTTTTGAAAAAATCTATTCTGCTAAAATTCCTGTCTTGTGGGTAGACAGGGGAAATAAATAAAATCCCCAATAACTCCCAAAGTTTACTTTTACTCCTACAAGTATCTGCTGACTGACTGGAAAAGCTACTGGGCCTGTGGAGTACCTGCCCAGCCTATGGCCATGTGGGCAGCTGGACCTTACTAAAAAGTTATTTATCTAGTGTCACTGGAAAAAAGCCTTGAAGCATGAGATAGGTGGGAGCTCTGGGGGAGAATGAATTTGTGTTGCCAAATGCCATTCTGAGGGAAATGAATCAGAGAAACATGTTTGGTGAAGTTCTGCTGGGAAAGATTCAGGCCCTTTTTGATTTTTCTCTAAAGTGACCTCTAAGGTTTTTTAAATAAATTAAATGGCATTTGAACAAAACACTTTGGTCTTATAAAGCATCGTGTTCTACTTTAATTTTAAGTGTTTTAAGATACTTGTAATGGCAAATAAATGAAAGTGTATAGTTTATGCAGACAGTATTCTTAGGAAAAAAAGGCTTTTATTCCTGTGCACCCTACCTGATGTAAATTAGCCTTTTCTGTGCCATAAGCCATAGTTTCTCTGGACTGTGTAAACTTGCATAAGAGCTGTGAAGGTTCCAGATATTTACAGCAATATGATAATTTTGCACATCATTATTGATTCCACTGTAAGAACTTAGGCTAGTGCCTATTCCCCACCACCATTATACCAATCACTGGCAAACAATCTATGGGCATTAATGTAGATATGTGCTTTTCTGAGCACTTTTAGTAATCAGAGATGAAAGCTAGCATTTCACTCCTGATCTGATTATGAATGCTCATTTTCTTTAATAAACCAAATTAGTCCCATCTAATGCAGCTCTTTTCCAAACACTTGTACTCAGTGAGCAGGACCTGGACAATCAAACATCCAAGTAGAGTTAACATAGTGTCCTCTACATTTTCTTTCTGCTTGACATAGTTACAGCTTTCATTGGAGTGACAACCAAGTGTATGGCAGGAGTTTGGGGTTGGGGGAGGCAGAATAAAAAGCTTTATTTGCCTGCTTTCTCTATTCTGACAAGGATAGGAAATGACATTGACTTGGTTTCAGCAGGGATAGAGTCAATTTCTTCTCAGATGGATTTATCACCCTTGTTTATTCCTTTGTAGGGCATCAGAGGTATGTACAACATTGCTCAATAGGTGGGAAAATGCTAAGAAAACATGTCCTCACTACAGACCTTATAATTTAGAAGCAAATTGTGCACTCACAGGACAGTGCACTTCAGTAAGTTGTCTTATTGGTCTAATAATTGCTTGTCTAATAAATGAGCTTTCTTTCAATGTTAGAGTTCTGTTCTTTGAATACTGACCCCATTCTTTTGTCTTTGCCTTTTGTCAAGTATAGTGTGCAGGGTTTATCTTCTGTGCTCATACAATACTGAGAGACAGATCTCCTTTCTGAGATGCATCTCTATTGCCTTTGCCAGAGAAAAGTGGTGAAGAAAATTATACTCTCCATCATAAAGGTGCATTGGCTCATTGGAAATAATTTTGAGAAGTACCTACCTTACAATTGTGGGATTAATTAAATATTATCTCCAAGTAGGTAAATGTGCCTGTTACACAAGGTCCAATTGCAGATCAAGGTCTGCAACCGTGATTTTCTAAACCCTGCACAGTTGTACTGATACTAAGCCTGACAGTTGTTGAATTATATTTAGTATGTTAGTATTGTTACAGAAAAGCATTCTATAACATCTCCAGGGATGAGCAAAATTTTATGTGTTGTTCTACAGCTCTCTAAACAGCTTCCATTGATTTTAGAACAATCAAGAAAGGAAACATTAAAGGAAACAAAGTTGCCTGCCTAGCAAACCAAGGAAAGCATCCATGACCAGCTGGATCATGTCCTGTCCACATTCCTGGCTTTACTGGCCTTCCAGTAAAGGTCTTGCAAAGTTCTGTTATTGCTTGAAGACACAGGAAACCTTGTGAAAAGTGTGTAGCATGGTGCAGGCACCACGACAGTGACATTCATGAACCTGTGAGAACACAAGCAATGAAGTTTTGCTCTGTGCCATAGAATGAATGCATGGGCAGATGAGAGACTGCTGTGGATTGATCACTCCCATGTTTAGCAGGAGCACTGTTTTGTGAAGAGCTTTCCTTGTATCTGGCTGAGAAACACCAAGATTGGGTAGCAACATCAGGCAGAATCCTCTGCTTGTGGGAGACCATGATGAGATGGCTTTAACTCTAAAATGTCTCTTCTGGATTGGATTTTTTACAGCTACTGGGAAGGGTAAATAGCACAAAAGCTTTGTGCTGCTCACTGTGATTTCAAGTGGATAGCTTGTGCAACTTTCTTGCTCTATCTTTGTGTTCAGGCCAACTGCAATAGCAATCTGCCTGCTTGGATTCTCCTCTCCTTACAAGAGAAGGACCCAAAACTCAGACTGCAGCTAGAAATCAGTGTGTTTTTTTCACTGCTTGTCACCTATTGTAAGATAATGTTGTGTTAGATGCCTTCAAATTTATTCTAGTGAACTGCTTTGAGAGGATTAACAGGAGGTATAAAACATGGATTTGGAGCTTATGAGAAAGTGGCAGTTAAGTTTTGGTGAGACATTTTAGATTTTTAAGCATTTGCTGTGTAATGAATCTCAAATCTTCTGAATGGTTGCTCATTTAGTATTTTAATAAGAGAAAAAAATTGCTGGGCACCATTAAGGATTTAACAAGGGAGAGGAAGCCTCAGTAGCCAGCAGAAGCATGGCAACTTGAGCAAAACCCTATTTACCACAGTTTGAACTGCAGACCGATGTGAGTTAATTAGAGCTCAAGCAGAAGATGTGTGTGCTGTGAAACAAGACAGGAGCATGTGGGTTCTTAATGAAGCTGTGGTATCCATCGTGGCCAAAGTGCTCAGCAGACAGCAATTTGCTGCTTCAGGGGCTCTGTAAACTGCTGCTCATCTACTCCTTTCCTGCTACCACAGCTAATTTTGCTCAGGTGCCTCAGGTTAATATTTCTCAGGTGTCTTAGGGCAGCAGCAGTATTTCAGATGCCTGTATAAATTGATCCAAATGTATAGGGCAGCAAGAGAGGGCTCACAGAAATGAAAGGACATCAAATGAGAGGTTTTGGGCGATTAGAGCCTGTGCTTTGCAATGCCCCTGTATCATTCTGAAAGCTGGTGCATTTGACCCACTCAAACACCCTTTGAGGGAAGGAGCAGCTCAGTGTCAGCACAGCTCTGCTGCACTCTGCAGGAGTTCCATGAGGAAGAGCCAAACCAGAGCACAGGTGAGCAGCTCCCAGCTGAAGCTTTGAGTCATGTAATACTGGCTGCATCCCACAACTTTACCTGCATCTGTAGAAACTGATGCAGCCAAGTGAAATGGTGTTGGTACGTGGTCTTCCTAGGCTTCTTGTTCAGGTACTGCAAAAATCTGGTTCATGGTGGGAACTTCATGTCCTGGGATGATCTAAAGAGGTGGTGGAGCCTCAGTGACTGCTGAGCAAAGAACTATGGGAACTTGATCTACAAATTCTTGAGACATTATGGGGGATGTTGTACCAAAAACTTGGTCGTTCAGATAAAGCACTTTCTTTCAAAGAGTTCTTGGAAATTGGTAGTTTTAATGGTAGTTTTTTTTTTAGTCAGCATTTATATTTCCTGCTANGCACTTTCTTTCAAAGAGTTCTTGAAAAATGGTGGTTTTAACTGCTACTGAGTAGTCAGCATTTGTATTTCCTGCTACTGCCAGTGGGCTGGATCAGAGACACATCATTTCAGAAGCCTAGGCTCACTAGGCATATAACTGTTCTTTTGTATACTTCACTTCACTGAAATTTTTCCAGTGAAGTGTATGAATCTCCACATACCAGAAGTAATTCTATCACTAGGGAGTTTGACCTTTCCACTGCAAGTGAAGCACCTGAAATCCAGCTAAATAATGTCCTTAAGGGACAGTAGATTGAATTAAAATTGTCTGAGATTGTTTTAGTGTCTGCTCAACAGGTTAGGCAGCTGGGTATAGATTAAAATGGAAACTGGACATCAGAGATAATGGGATTCAAATTTTATGTCAGATGCTCCCCTGAAACTTGCTGATCTAAAGACTGTTGGAGTTCCTGCTCCTCTAAGGGAGGCTTTCCTCATGATGCTCCTATCATTGATGCTTCCTTCCTGGGTGAGGGGTTTTTGGTGTCACTGTATATCCAGCATAAGACATGAAAGATGCTTTTTAAACTAAAGTGTCCTCAAACAGGGACACCTCTGAAAGCACTGGAGAGTGTTTCTACCTGTCTTTGGTCTTCAGTTTCTATCAGTGCAGAATTAAATTTGAGATTTGCTTTTGGGGAGAGAGTGATCCAAGAGGAAGATGAAAGAACATCCCTCTGCTTATGTACAACAGATGTAATTGCATCATGCAATTCACTAGTGGGGAGTGTTTCTTTAATGAAGCTAATGAAATGCCCCATAGAGAACAGAGTGGAAATCTGCTTGAGTGGGTTGGCTCAGCTTTCTGCTTCTGAGCAGCAGAACACTTCAGCAGTTCTTCTGAAGTTATGCTAGAAATAATTTTGGGATTGAATGACATTCATGTCCTCCCCAAAGCTGAACTGAAACCTTAATGCACCACTTCTCTGTAGATTTCATACTAGATTGAATCAAATACTTAGACTGAGCTGTGTCAGCAAATACCTTCCCAGCTGGAAGTGCATAGCTGTGCCTGCCTGAGAAATTAAGTTTTCTCTAAGGATCCCAGTGGCTCTGCACCTGCTGAAAGTTTTGAATGTTGAACCCTTTGGTGCCTCTCATGGGACCAGGGCTGGAAGCTGAGCTTTGCTTCACTGGACAGAGAAATTGTGGGTGAGCAGCACCTTGCATCTGTGAAATGCTGGAGCATTTGCCTTTTCAGATAAATTCTGATGGGAATGCTGTATGAGGAAAAGAAAATCACCAAACTCTATATGTCCATTATTTTATTCATTCATGAAAACATGTTCTTGGTCTCTTCAGAAAAACTGAAAAAACAATTACTTTTAAGTTTACCTATTCTCACAGAAAAGCTCAGTAGGAGTTGGAAATTTACTAATTTATAGCAAACTTCATGCTGTCATGTAAAATTTAGCATCTGGTGCCAGCACTGAAAATTTCTGGAACGTAATTATTCCCTCAAACCTACTTGGTAGTTTAAGGAAAAGTTATAGAAACAAGATTATACTATCTAAAAATTCAGAAGGTAGTCATAACTGTTCACTTAGGAGCTGTTATACTTTTGTAGGGCCTGTTTCTTTTATGCTTATTGCAATTTGGAAAGATTTTCTGGGGAAAAAGGAAAATATTTGTTTTAAACCAACTCTACTTCCAGCATTTAAACTGCCTAATACTTGCAGAAACATGCTTTTAAATGTCACTAAAAGTTATTACACTGTTTCTAGCCATTCTATCTGTGCTGGTGAAGGCCAAGGTATCAAATAGGATAAAATGTGGAATTTGCACAGGCTGTTTTTTATTGTACAAACTAAAAAAAAGACACAATGAAAAAAAAACAAACCTGCTCTTGAACACCCAGTCTGTTCTCACACAATGGCTTTATTTTAAACTGCTACTGATTCTTTGAAGCTTTGGAAGAAATGTGAGAAGTCTGAGGCTTAGGCAAGATGAAGCCCACATGAACCTGTTCAGCTGAAGTTCTGAGAGACAGTGTCTCTCTAAGAGCTAAAAACTGAAAAGTAGTTTGGGTCTAATGCTTGTTAAATTGAGTTAACTGGCATATTTTTAAACAGAACACAACCTATGCTGTGCTCTCGTTAAATGTGTTCACTACTGAGTAACAGAACGTGTTTGGGTGGAAATTGAATCTGTGTAGGTATCTGACTGATTGATCTGTAGATGTTAAAAGTAGTTAAGTGTTGGGGTGCAGAGAGCAGAGTCCATTTCTACAGGAGGAAATTAGGTGTTTTCAATAGTGAGAAAAGTGCTGCTTTTCCCTGGTACTGCTTGCAATTAACTTTAATCACACCTTTGTGTTGAGTGGTAATGAGGTCTGAAATTCTGGTCCAAAGGGGAAAGCTGTCTTTGCTCTGCACCAGAGTTACTCACTAAAACTGCAGGAATCTTTGAAGAGGCTGGAGGAGGGCAGTATTTTCTTACTGGAGAAACAGAAAAGGTGCTGGGATAAGGTGGGGTTGGATGTTTACATGAAGCAAAGAAAAGTCACTCCCTACAGCTAAGTTTGGAGGCAAGAGAGGGAGGCTGTGGAAAATGGCTGCAAATTGACAGTAAAATCAAGACTGGCCCAGAGCTCAGGAAAGTCAATTGGAGCTCTATAGAAGCTGAAGAAAATGCTATGTATATCCATCCTTCTTTTTATAATGGTTGTTTAAAGTGTGACAGGGACAATGGGGCATACACAGAATTAAAACTCCGGGTGTAGCATTGTGTTAGACCTGTGTGGATCAGCTATTTCTCATGTACAGTTCATACCTGTGTGAGGAGAATCAAGAAATTTTTAAGGTGCTCTGGAGGAGTACAAGGAGGTCACTCTTTCTGCACTCAGATTAAAAGAAATTTTCAAGGCATTGTCATGGTAATAGAAATGAAAACAGTACAGATCTGAAAGCTCTCCCATCATAAAATGCAAAGTGCACAAATTGTCACTAATTTCACTTTTCTTGCTCTGACATGTTGAAAGCTCTTCCTAAACACTTCTAAATGCTTATGTTCCCTCTCCCATAAAATTGACTTTTATAATCCTGAATCTCCTGATCTTAGAACTTAGAAATACACAGCTTTTGCAGTATCAGACCAAATAAAAGCTGTGGGAATCCTGACCATCACTAGCACAGCTGGTGATATGATTGTTAAAGAACAGCAACAAACTTGTCTGAAAACCTTTCTCCTATGTCTTAATTCACTCCAAGAACTCAAGATGAACAGGATTATACTACCAGCTGAAGTTAATCTTTCTTATATGCCAAAGAGAGTTGGAATTTGCACCAAGAAACTCATGGGGAAAGGAAGACTTAATTTTCCATCTGTGCAAATGTAATCCCAGAGCTCCTGCCCCGGAGTGATGCTGGTGGGTGGGTGAGAGGACTGCTGAGTTTGTGCCAATGAGCAAGATCTTTAAATAACTCTGTCCCCATAGGTTAGGGAAGGGCTTGGAACAGGGGAGGTGTTCACCCCCCTGCTGGCCTTGTTCCTGTGCCAGCACCCTGAACCAGAAACCCTGAAGTGAAGCAAGGCAGAGCTGGTTTGGGCTGGGGCTGAGCACAGCAGCAGGCTCAGGGATGAGGCAGCAGTGGCAGGGTGTGGTGGTGATCAGCAGCCCAGCGTGGTGAGCTCTGCTGGCAGCAGCTGGGTGTCTACACCTCTGTCATGTCACCTGAGGTGTGCTGGGTGCACAGATGGAAAGGGAGAGCCCCTGAATTGCTTTCCACTGACAGCAGGTTCAAGAGTCTTTCTGCAGCTGAGAGTATGGGAGGGAGTTACTTAGCTGCTGATTTCAGTGGATTTTCCTCCTTAAGAGGATTAGCCTGGTCCTTGGTGGTGTTTGTTTCTCCTTCCACGCTTCTGAATTTAAGCAATGGAAATTGCAAAGTAATATATTGCTACTGAACCACAGGGCATATTGTGCCTTACCATGAGATAGGAGAGTTGGCTTGGTCTTAGGGTGAGAAGAGACACACTTCATTTATTAGGATAATAGCTGCTTAAATTGGTTGGTAAATGCATAGAATTTTGAGGTGTTGCCTGCACAGAAACACCTTGTTTTCCTTTAAATCACTCTTCAGTATGGGAGAGAATGTGATAATTTGAAAATAAATGTGCTTTTGACTAAACAAATCTACCATCCTTGCTCTTTTACCTTCAAACACCTTTGTGTAGTAGCACATTGAAAGATCATTTCTGGCAATTATAGTTACACAGAAAAAATCTGCTGAGATAAAGGTCTAAGACAATAAGAAACAATGATGAGGATATGCATTCAGTTCCTGTTGCATGCCCATTGGATGGGAAACATTCCAATGAGTATCACTATTGATTCCTGGCTCCCAACCTGGAGGAAAATTTTCTAAGACTGTGGTTTTGCAAAGTATCTGTTTGAAGTGATGGTTTCAAGATAAGAAAAATAAATTATTTTAATGAATATTTGAACAGGAGGCATTTATTGCAATTGCTGTGAAAAGGAAGAAAGGAAAATGCTGAACTTTCCAGGAGCATTCTCAGTTCTCCAGTTTATGCCTTTTGTCATCCATTATTCATGGGGTGTCCTACATTCACCCTTCCTGCAAACTATGTTCAATCTTTCTTCCTCCCCTATGCTGCATTCCAAAATTTACCTTTATTTTTTCCTGAGGTGCTGTCATAGCATATACAGTACATAAGGCTAGAAAAGCTCTAGGAATATAATTGACCTCTAGGAATTATTTACAGCAAGGCCCAAAATTCACTAACTCCAAGCAAAGAGAAATGGGGAAGGATATAGGTATGTTGCAGAGTGATTGAGGAAATCCTGGTTAGTTTATTAATTTATTAGAATCCGCCTTCACTGTTGAGATGCTGTCTGGCCTGCTCAAATCTGTTCCCTCCTACAAGTTCTCTGAGCTTGGGGAAGTCACACCACTGTCATTGAGTGGGGAGAGGTGTCCCTCAGGGGTCTGCAGTGTGACTGAGACCTTTAATGCCTTTGTCATTTACATGATGGGACTGAATGAACCTGCAGAGCATCTGGACAAGCTCCAGCAATGGACATCTCATGAGGTTCAACAAGGCCAAGTCCAGTGTCCTACATCTGTGTCAGGGCAATCCCTGGTTATTCATCAGTATGAGGAGATGGAGAGCAGCCCTGCCTAGAAGGACTTGGGGTGCTGGTGGAGGAGAGGCTGGACATGAGCTGGCACTGTGCACTCACAGCCCAGAAAGTTCACTGTGTCCTGGGCTGCATTAAAAGAGGAGTGGCCAGCAGGGTGAGGGAGGGGATTGTGCTGCTCTTCTCTGCTCTGGTGAGACCCTGGAGTGCTGCATCCAGCTCCTGGATCCTCAGCATAGGAAAGATATGGATCTGTTAGAGTGGACCTTGAAAATGGTCAAAGGCATGGAATGCCTTTCCTATGAAGATAAGCTGTGAGAGCTGGGGCTGTTGAGCCTGGAGAAGAGAAGCCTCTGGGAAGAGTTTTATTTTTCAGCCTTTCAGCTCCTGAATGTGCTTATAAGAAAGATGGGGACAGGTTTTTTTAGTTGGACCTTTGCAATAAGGCAAGGGATAATGGCTTTGAACTAAAACAGGGTAGGTTCAGGCTAGATACAAGGAATAATTTTTTACATGGGAAGTGGTGAAACATTGGAACAGGTTGCTCAAAGAGGTGGTAGATGCCTCTGAAAACATTCAAGGCCAGGTTGGATGGGGCTTTGAGTAGCCTGATCTAGTTCAAGATGTCCCTGCTTGTTGCAGGGCAGTTGGACTAGATGATCTCTAAAGGTCCCTTCCAACTCGAACTCTTTAATGATTCTATTTTAGTTAAAGTGAACTGAAGAAGAAACTGTCATTGAAACAATGACATATGGTATATGGTCTCACTAGCATAAATGCATTTACTGGCTTCCCAGAGCCTTTACAAAGGATATATCCTGTTTGTATAAGAACTGGATGACCATGTCTGGAAATAGCTTTTTGGACTTGATGCTAGGAATCCAAGCCCTTGGTTCATAATGCTTGACTGGCCCTGCCTCATTGTTTTGAATGCACTCTAAAGCAGGAGAAGGTGCTGAGCTCAGCTGCTCTCAGCTCAGTGCTGTCTTCAGATGGAAGCACTGATGTGTGCATGCACATGACAAAGAAAGGCAGAGATCCTTGAAATCTGGATTTCTCACTGCCATTAACATTTCTGTTGCTGCCTCTAAGACCTGAAGTATTGTTGATATTTGACATAGCAATATTTTTTTTAATGTTTTCACCTTAAATGTCTTATGAAAGCCTGTGTCTGTAACAA
The DNA here is from genome assembly GCA_013400855.1 of Buphagus erythrorhynchus. Lineage (NCBI taxonomy): Eukaryota > Metazoa > Chordata > Aves > Passeriformes > Sturnidae > Buphagus > Buphagus erythrorhynchus. The sequence continues at coordinate 19,970 of VZTT01008587.1, read as the reverse complement.
ACGGCTCTGTGCTACAAGTCATTTTAATGTCTATCACTAATGCTTTTTGAGGTATTTATCTTATTACCCTGGATGTTTTTTATCATAGAGGTGTTCTCTGGAACAGTTAGCACCCTCTGATTTGATAAAATGTAATACATGGCCTCTTCTGACTGATTGTTGTTGTCACTCACTACATGTTTGCAGTTTCTTCAAAGGCACAGCCCTCTGAAATCTGCCAGGCAGTGCCTAGAGCTTCTGGCTGCTGACTGCCAGCTTTCATCAGCAGTGACTAGAGAGAAAGCTGCCCTTTCCCAAATCACTTTACTTACACTCCTATTGCTTATATAATTTGTTTCTCGTGAGTGTTCATCTTTTTTCTCTGGTGATGAGAGAGCCAGAAGCCTGTACTGCTCACTTCAGTTGCTGTTCTGTGAACTGCTGAGCACTCCAGGTCTGAACACACAACAAACTCCAAAGATTTCCTTTTGCTTCCTTGCCTTTCTCTTTTACATAGCTATGCTCATAGGGTTAGATAATCCTTTTAGTCTAAAGAGAAAGGAGATTTAAGTATATTCTCACTAATAAAATACAGTGATGTTTATGGGTGCCTGCAGTTCAGTGGTTTTAATAACTTTAATCCAGATTTGTGTGCACTGGAGTACAACAGCTTTATTTTTCCCACATAAGACCCTATAAGCTACCCCTACTAAACCTCCTCCCACCACCTCTAATCCCTCCATTGCTCCCAAAAAACTCCCAAACACTTCTTTTTCTACCCTATCCTTTCCCCCCATAGCTTACTAGCACTCTGTCATCCTGCAGGAGGAAGATTCCCTCAAAGCCCTTATGTTGTGTGTGCATTCAGATTATCTGAGCACAACAGAACCAGTTCTTTTAAAGGAGTGGTGTGGAACACAGGTAAGAAGACAGCAGTGACCAGGCTCAGACAAGTTCAGGACTTGCCCCATTCACATTTGTCATCCAGTTAATTATAAATGAGAAGTTATTTTAAGTTTACCCCCATAATTCAGATCCTACAACTTTACCTTTGTTTACCTCAAGGATTTGCATGCTTAATTAAGAAATGTCTTTCATCTGGTGGGAACCTGTAAGAATTGCATCTAGAGAACAAATTCCTTATTCTGTGTATGGATTTTCCTGTATGTTTTGGCAACTGTGGTGGGGTAGTTTTTATGTTAGTGGGAGGCATCACCTTCTCCACCTTACATATATTATCCTATTTCTCTTGGAGTGGATCTCAGAACTGATCAATGAGTGAGCCTGCTTCTGATGCCAACAGCACCTATCAACCCTTCCATTGCTTTTCAAATAATTTGGTCATAATCTTAAGTTTAGCCAAGCACCATGGAAAAAATAGGCATGTAAAATGAGAGAAAAAGAAACTAAATGTAGTTAATGAGAATGTGGACATAGATTTGTCAAAGGGATCTAAGGAGATGGGGTGAATTCTATGTGAAAGCAGCAGTGCACAACCTTCCTGCTTTAGCCTGGGAGCTGGGGCTGAGATGGATGCTTATCCTGTTAGGGGTTAGAGGTTCATTCTGTTCAAAACTCCTTATCTTTGTTGTGAGTGCTACCAGGACACAGCAATATATTTATCTTTCTACCAAACCTTTCTGGAACATTGCAAATGGCTGTCTCCTTGTCAAATATCAGAGCCAGAGTTGGCCCAAGAAAATCCATCAGAAACCCAAAGCTCAGTGAATTTCTATATAAAGCTTGTCAAAAGTTGCCATCAAAGTGCAAGAAGGTCATTTAAACTTATATTGCTTTTCTTTTCTATGGTATGCATACTTAGCTGCTTTTAATTTACTTTACCCTCTTCATTTTTTTTGCTGTTTTTTCACTCCCACACAGGTTTTTATGATTTGATAAAGAACAGGCTGTTCTTACTGGAAGTGGAAAAAACAGGCTTCTTTTACTGGAAAAGGGAGGTAAAAGGACTACCCCTCCCTTCTCAAAAGGGAACCAAAAGAGTTCTAAAAAGATTGAGTAGCAAATCCCTATATTGGGGATGCTTGACCAAGATTTCAAAAAGAAAGAAAATGCAAAATTATTGAACTACTGATTACAACTTTAAAACTAAAAGCCTGTGGAAAATAGCTGCTATTTGTTATCAAAATGCATGTTTGTTCATTTTAATGTGTCCTTTTGGGAAGAAGTTGCAATTCTTCATTTTTATACAAATAAATATACATATTTGTGAAGGAAAATTACCTGGCTATTGTGGTATAGCTAGTTTCCTAAAAAATCCCCTTTGGGTTAGTTTTATCCAGAGGTTTCTGCAGTAACTAACCTGTCACTGATTGTGCAAATGATACATTGTGAGAGATGGTTTGAAGAAAATCAGTTTGTGCAACAGACAAAACTGCATGGTCATAACAACAGGGAAAAGGTGTGAGTGGAAAGAGAATCAAGACTTGATACAGAAGCAGGAAAACTTCACCATCCTGAATTTCAGAACATGAATGTGGCAAAATAATTCTGTGTTAGTAAAAGCAAAGTAATGAACATGAGGAAGAATCTTCCCTTAAGTGAATGTGTGCAGTGGTGGGCTTGGAATGAAATATTGTCACTCAGGAAAGAGATGGTGAATGATGTTTTCAGTCAGGATAAGAACTTGAAGGCCAAATGAAATAATGTAGAAGGTCTGAACAAAAATAACTTTGAAGGCAGTGTCAACAATATAATTATGTGCTATGTAGAATGTGTTTTGAAGGCCAAAAATACAGATGGTTTGAAAAGGCCATGGAAGCAAGATCCATCAAGAGTTCTTCATTAGAAGAATGCAATGCAGACTCCTTGTGCTGGTTTTGGCTGGAGCAGAGTTTTCTTCAAAGTAGCTGGTTTGGAGCTGTATTTTTGGATCAGTGTTGATGATAAAGACGTTTTTGTTACTGCTGAGCAGTGCTTACACAGAATCAGGGCCTCTTCTGTTCCCCACTCCAGCAGCGAGCAGCCTGGGAGTGCTCAAGGAGCTGGGAGGGGACACAGCCAGGACAGCTGAGCACAGGGATATTCCAAACCACATGGCACCTTGCTCAGTACACACAGCTGGGGAAAAAGGAATGGAGGGATGTCAGGAGTGATGCTTGTTTTCCCAAGTAATCAGTTCATGCAATGGAGCCCTGCTCTCTTGGAGATGACTGAGCATCTCCTGATGGGAAGCAGCAAATGAATTCCTTGTTTTGCTTTGCTTACGTGCATGGCTTCTTCTTTACAGGTTGAAGTGTCTTTATCTCAACCCACAAGTTTTCTTACTTTTACTCTTCTGATTCTCTCCCTATCCCATTGATAGAAGACTGAGTGAGAAGCTGTGTGGTACTTAGGTGCCAACTGGGGTTAAAACCTGAGAATTCTGCTCTCAAGTTTTCCCAAACAAAGTTTGCTGAGAACATAGATTATACACCAGTAGGTAGAATAGGACTTCTTCAAGCATGTGTTGGGGGTTTAGTACTTAACAAACACTCCAGTTTGTTACAAGTGACTGCTAGAAGGTTAAGAGCCTCTTTTGTTTGCTAAAAAAATAGCCAAACTCAACTTCTTCATGCAGGGGACATCTGGGAAATGTTAAATACTGTGTGTTTTCACAAGCTGAAATGTAAAAGTTCTTTTGGAAGATCAGTGCAACAAAGGAAGGACAAATCTTCAACAGAGCTGTTTAACCTGGAGTTTTGCTATGGCAGCTCTGTGTGTACCTTTTCCATGCCATAAAACCGAGTTAGGGAAGGGCTGCTTTCAGTTTCAAATGTCACAGAGCTGCAGGCTTTTACCTTATTTCTGTGCAGAGGATAATAGTGAGAATGAAGAACTTTCCCTATCAGGCTAGAGTGATTTAAAATCATTATCATTCATCACCACTTATGTATCATATGATGTCAGCAGCAGGAGTGGAAATAAGTTCAGAGCCCCAATTCCCCACCTGCCATAAGACACAATACTGGAAAAGAATGGTGTCTCTGATATTTGAAGGTGTTATGAGGAAAGTCTTTGAGGTTTAACCCAAAAATGAGGGGAAACTTGGAAAAAGGTACCCCTTACTGAAGATAGCAAAAGAGTGCTATTAAAAAATGGCCAATAGGCTGTTAACAGAAGGGTATGAGTAGGAGATCTTTTGAAGGCACTCCCATAGTAAGAAGAAAATGGTTTTCTAGCTCAATATTCCTTTTCCTTGGAAGTGAACATTTTAACTAAACTCACTGAGGTCATGAAAGACACCATGGGTAAAGAGCCTCACAGTTAAGTAAGAGCTGAGGAAACTCATTTCAGGAGGAACTTTCCTCAGTCTCTGACATTTTGATGCTGAAAACTAACAGATATCTTTCTGGACAAGAAAGAATTACATTAAAGTTTCAAAAATTCCAAGAAAGAGAGATAAAGTGAAACAACTGAGAGGTTATTTATAAATGATGAATATTCTTTCCAAGGAGTAAAAAGGATTCTACATTACTGTGGTAGCAATAATGGAAAATGGCTTTCTGACTGACAGATATTGTCAGCAGAAGAATATGGAAGTGGTTTACTGACTTTTTTTTCTTTAGCTATAAAACTTTCTCTTCTGTCAAATGTCTGTAGAAAATATCTTTTACAGTATGGTCATCTAAAAAAATTTGACCAACATGACGATAAAATAGAAGGGTTTTCTTCTTGCAAGTGGATTATTTTTCAAATGCAGGACAATGCTTTATTGTCATCTGTACTTCCCCCATCTCAGACTTTGTAGCCCAGAGTTCAAAGCTGTCTGAACCTCCTGAGCAGTGTGATATAAGGGTTTTCTAAGAACAAATTCCTGCTTGAATTGTAGCATCCTGTTTGATGGGCAAAGGTCTACTCTGATTCTAAATATATTCTTTGATGCAGAAATGACCACAGCTGACTAATTTTGGGTGAACAGTTGCAACATCTTTTTTGCTGGTGGAAATAAAAATGTACTTTTATTTTTAGTCTGAATACATTGTGCTGACAGGGAAACAGCCTGAGAACATGGACTGGACATTAAGAGTCCTAGCTCTTTTTAATCGTGCAAGAAAGTTCTCATTTAGAATAATTCCTTCAGCTCCCTATTCCTCATTCATTCCTTTAATATCAGGATGATAATGCCTGTGCCCTTCCTGCCTGTTCCTTTTGCAAAGCAACATGAAAAATGCTGTTCTGTTTAACCAGCTCTCTTCCATTCCCTACTGCTGACTGAGGATGGCTGACTCTTTCTTTTTAATTGGAAATTAGTGGTGAATGCTGTCATTACTTTTCTGCCTGCACTGGGCCCAGGATGTCCCTGAAGTGGGGGGGTCCAAGCCCTGTCCTTGATTGCTGTCCAAATAACCAAAATACAGAAATGGGGCACTTGTAGGCTGTGTCAGCACAGAGAGAAAGGTGCTCTTCATAGTCTGGTCTTGGGTCTAAGCAGGGCATTGTCAAATTCTGGTCAGGTTTAGGCTTTTGCTGCCTCCCTGCTGCAAAGCACAGAAAGGACTCTTGCTGGCTTTGTGCCTTCAGAGACAAGAGTTATTTAATTAGCAAGACGGGGGTAGATAATGGGCTTAAGAATTTGTATGTGGGAAATCAGGAATCTGGTCATAACAGCTACTCAGAATTTTCATGACAGAAAACGTAGATTNTTTTTTTTTTTTTTGGTGGAAGAAACTTTCTTTGGAGATACCTGAAGACCAAAAAGTTTTAATAGCACAAGCTTTATCATAATGCCACTGTGTTATAAAAGACACTGTGCTTTTCAACATCACAACCATTCTATGATGTGAGGAGTATAAATCTCTACTGGAAAAACATTATTGCACAACTCTAATGAAATATTTCAAAAAATTTTTGGAGGAATTTCAGAATCTTCTGCTGCACAACGACTTAACCTATGTGCTCTGAGATAGAGAGGAAAGGAAATCTTTGCCAAAATTAAACTTTCCAGTAGAAAAGTTTATCTTACTCTTTATTTCCACGTGTTTGACTGGGGCAGAAGTCATGATTCCCCATCTGAATCATCTCCTTCTGGTGGACAAAGTTCTAAATAATATCTTGCATTTAAATGGTTTTAAATTGCAGAGCTGTCAAATCTCTTCCTATCTAATCTTGTCTGGAATTTTTTTTGAAGCTGTTTGACACTTCTGTTGTCTCCTTTGTTTTCCCTTACTTAGGGAGAAAGGGTTTTGAAAAGTCAATGACCCATTGTGCCAACAGGTTGCTGACTTGCATTAAAATAAGATTAAAATTGTTTCTTCATTTAAAAATCCTAGGAATCTTGCTGAGGTTTTGATTACACTGAGCAACATCAACATTTGTAAAATTTCTTGAGGAGAGTAAAACCACAGAGGGAGGAGTTTATTTTCTTAAAACAACTGCCCTGTCTTAGAAAGCCACCCTGCATTCTTATACAGCCAATGATGCTGCCAGCTAGAAACCCTAAAAGTAATTTATTCTGCTTCTCCTTGCCCAAAGAACATCCTGTGACACAGTATAAGGTTACAGCTCTACTAGCTGAGCATACACCTGGAGAACTGAGAAGCTGATGATGACCAAAATTTCGTCCTGCTCATGAAATGACTTTTCACAATGAAAATATAAAGTACAGTAAGAAAATTAAAATCTCCTAAACAAAGCCATGAATTAAAAACAAAACCAAACTAAAAAACTAGTCAGATTTCAGATAATACTCAAGACTACATTTTGTCAGGCTTAAACTGGAATGTTCAGTAACTAAAAAAATATAGCAGTATTTTTGCAAACCAGAAGTGTTCTTGTTTTGAGTTTTAAATATTTTTCTTGCTACAGCTTAAGCTTTTGTCTGTTATTAGAAAACTTAAATCTTTGTGTTTTAGAGTTGATGTTTACTTCAGCAATAAATTCTAATTTCTACATTTGAGTAGTGTAGAATTAAATTTTCTAATTTCATACAGTTTGGGATTCTGGATAAGCATTAAGATAAGATTTTAATACAAAAACCTGAACTCTAGTGACTGTGTGTCTTTTTCCTGGACAGCTAATATGGCTATAAGCCCTCTCAAATTTGCTTCCTTTGAATTTTTGCTCTTGCTTGAACTGAACACTCAACATCTGCTGTGACTGCAGACCCAGGCTGAAGCCTTTTAGCTGTTTGCAGTATGATTATTATCACCATCTGGGCATAAAGAAAGATGTAGGCAGGGTCTTGGTGAAAACTGGTATTTGTCACCAAGAGATGTGTGGTTGATTTCTAGGTGGCAGCTGAATGTAAATTATTTGGCTTTTTTCTTTTTCTTGCATTGGAAATGATGTAGGGATTACGAGAGGAGCAACACATGGCTGTCAGAACTGTAACCACAGAATGGTTTAGGTCAGGAAGGACCTTAAAGATTCATTAGGTCCAACCCCCTGCCATGGGCAGGGACACCTTCCACTAGTCCAGGTTGCTGGAAGTCCTGTCCAGCCTGGCCTTGGACACTTCCAGGGATGGGATATTCACAGCTTCTTTGGGCACCTTGTGCCAGTGTCTCCTCCTGCTGTGCCAGATGTGGGACAGATGCTGGTGTGGGGAAGGGGAATCCCACGGTGCAGCCACCCAGCTCAGCAGTTTGTGTGGTTTCACAGCTGGCCTGGTAGAGTGAGGTGTGCTGGGCACAGAGGGCTCATGGACAGCTGCAAAAGCTCCTTTCCCAGCAATATTGATGGAGGTGGTGGCATCTCTGCTCAGTCTCCTGATTTCTGTGCATTGCCTGTTGTCCTTTCCCAGGGCTCCACAGACATCTGGTTTCCAGCAAGCTGAAAGTCTAACTGGAAATGACTTCCTATAAGTTGGTGCCAGAAAAGTCAAGAAAACATTATCATATTTGATTTCTCTTATTTCATAAAACTAAGTTACGTTTATAAGAACATTTTTTTTTTTCAATTATAAAATTGAAATGTTTTGTTCTCAGTGGACACAGTTGGGTAAAAGGTGGCCTGTGCTTAGGGAAAGTAAAAGCTTACAAATCAGTAGTAAATAGTCAGAAAAACGAAAACAACCCCTTATCAGGTTTTCTACTTTGCTGAACATTAAATAACCTCATAGTGTGAAGTATTATTTTTCTCCCTCTTTTCATTGTGCCTTTGAACTAAAGAATGTATTCGTATTATGCACCCAATTACACCACAGCTGACTTACATGGCATTTTTCTGGGTAAACAAAGCTAACGAATGCATGGTATATACTTAAAAGCTATTCTCAGTAGTGGGACATTCTCTTCTCCTCCTCCTCCACACTACACTGCATCAATGGGCATGGTCACACTGTGGTAATTACTTTTTTCTTACATTTATTCATAAAAAAAAATAATAAAAGGCAAGCAGAGGGGCCCTCCTGCTCTGTTTCCTAGGTTATTCCATAGGCTACCAAGCAGCCTGTGTGGGATCTGCAATTATGCAGTAAAGCCAAACCATGAGGTAAAGAGCTCCACAGTGGCCTCAGTTCCAGGAATGTCCCTAACCACACCGTGGGCTCAATTTTTCCCTCTACCACTGCCTAGTGCTGGGAGTGAAGGAACTGTCACTTATTTCTGTAACTAAACAGCAGAGAACAAAGTGGTATTTGCCAAGCCCAGGTGATGCTAAAAAAATGTGTGAATGCTGCCCAAGCTGACCCTGGAACACAGAGGAGCTGTGGCTTCTTGCCCTGACAGAGAAACTATTTCACTGGTGTGTGATGAAGATGCACTTTTGTGTGTGTATGTGTTTTGAAACTGATTTATCATTTCTTTCTGCCCTTCTAGTAAATTACTCTGGCAGCCCACAGTGCCTGCCAAACTTTCCAAGAGAGGTGGTGAGGGAAAATGCTGGAGATGGATGAGGCCAGGTCTATGGGGGGGGAAGGACTATAACAAAGGCAAACCTGATCTGTTTGGAATCCTGCTCATGGAGCCATGGAAGTGCCTTTACATCCCTGGATCTGCCCTCTGAGGTGGCCTCAGCCTCTGGGAAGGGAGCTCCTGCCCTGTCCCTGGCTGTGCTGGGGGAGGCTGTAGAAATGGCTGTCGAGCATCTCTCCCCAGAGAGCAAGAGGGATGAACTGCAGAAGGACAGTGTTGGCTTTCTGTCTAGGGAGGGGGAGGAATATCATGTGAACATCAGTCTGTAACCACAGGGGCAACTGCCTGCACCTTCCTAGCCAATGTTTTCATTATTCTTTAAAGTCCTCTGTGCTGGATATTTTACTCCTTATCTCTACTGATAATTTATCTCAACATTTGGTACTGCTTGTTATTAGTAGTCCTTACCAGCAGCACACATTTCCATCTGCCACCAGATCTGTGCAGTTTGTGATGCTGCTTTGGAGGTGAGACCCAGGGATGTTGCAGTTTGACCAGGGAGAGGGATTGTGACCTCCTGGATCACCACACTTCTTCTGGGAAGAGTTGACTGTGTTCATCCAGCTCCCTTTTGGGTTGTGTTGTATTGCCCTGAGGAAGGGGATGGAATCATTAAATATGATAAGGAATAACTTTGCCTATGCTATAGTTCTAATGCATCAAAGCCATCTTCAACCCCCCAGAGGCAGCTGGGAGAAGATGATCAGATGCTAACAAGCTGGTGAATCCATAAGAATGAGAGTTAATTAAGTTGTAACTGTTATGCTAATATATGCTACAATCTAAACAGCTGAGATAATTGCTTTCTATCACAGCTCAGAAAAAGCTAGAACACTGTCCTGTAAGACAGGGTAATAGGGGATATGGACAAAGCCCAGGCTTACCAGTATTTGCCATTTTGGCTAAGAACATTGCAGAACGGAGATTAGGTGGTAAAAAGTATCAAAGGATATTCCTCACCCTTCACAACTGGACTTGCTGTCTAATCTAATTATCCAGGTATTGGTCTACTAACTTATTCCCCCATGGGAACAACAGCCAGCAATATAAATCTGTTTTGTTGCTGTATTACAGTAAATCCTGGAATTTCTTTGCAGAGATGTATGTGAACTATCTCCCTTTTAATAAAACAAAAAATCCAAATCAAAGAATAAAAACAATAAAAAGCCCCCCCAAACAAAACAACCACCACAAAGCTGCCAAAAAAACCCTAAATGCCCAAACCTAATAGCACTACAGATCTGAAGGTAAACCATCTATGAGTAACTTAGACCTTACCTTGCAAATGCATGCAGTAAATGGATTTTTATCAGTCAGAAACAATCCTTATCAAACTGGCTTTCCTAAGAGGGAGAGCAGGTGAATTTTGGCATTTGCTTTCCCAGAGGAGGTGCACCCCTGAGGACATGGAACCTGTCTTGAAGCAGAGCTGCCAGCACTGAGCTGCTCTGCAGGGCTTGAGGAGGAGCTGGGAGGTGCAAGCAGCCACTGAACCCACAGCTCCTGGGGTGATCAGGTTCTGTTTTCCTCCCATAGATGCAGAGTTTTGGAGATCCCTGCCTTATGGTAATGTGAGGAGCTAAAAAAGTTGTCTTAGCTCCTTCAGGTCATCATCTATTTGCCTTGCACAGTAATAGCAGCCTATGATGTGTTCAGACCTAAATGTGTGAATGTGGGATGTGAGTACAGCTGGACTGAAAAAAAAATGATTGTTGGTTGTTCGTGTTGTCTTTTTCTATCCTGGAAACCATCAGTGGGAGTCTAATGACTTGTTTAGAAGATTGCAGGAGACAATTGCTAAAGCAATCAGCAAATATGATTATAATGTCTCAGTTCAGTAGACTTTCTATCTTAAGTAGATTTGGAAGTGAAACATCTCCAAAAAAGTAGCAGAAGAGGAAGAGAGCATTTTTCCTAAACCAAAAATTGTCAGTTATTTCACTGTTAGTTATTCAGTATTTCACTCAAATTGTACTTTTTAATGTTGTATTTATATTTTGTTTTGCAGCTGTAGTTAAATAGGTCTTGAATGGAAGAAAAAAAGAAATGAAATGCATGTGTCTTGCTTGAAGGGAGAATTCTTGGATGTAAATAATGAATGAGAGAGACTTCAACAGAAAAATTGACGGGTTTTGGAGGCTTCAGAATTGGTCCCCTTTCATAGCATTAATAAAAAATGAACTATTGCAACAGCCAAAGTGCTTTGTATAGTCACAGGATAATTTAGGAAGTGAAGCTTTACTTTAGACAAGTGAGAGTTGGAGTTTGGTTTCTCTTTTTCTTAATTTTTTTTTTTTCTTTTAGTTGGTTGGATTTTTTACTAGATCACGTGCTACGTGTGGCCTGGGTTAGTTTTTAAGGTGGGCAAGTGCTGCTGGGCTTGTGCACCAAAATCACAGTTGTGATTGCAGCCAGGATGAGATGGAAGAAGAGTTTTGTTCCCCCCTCTCTCACCTCAGCCACAGGGCAGGGAAGGCAAGAGGGAATCCTTGTTTGCTGACCTCTCCCAAGTCAGGGAGAGAAGATTTAAACAGCTCTCAGTCAAATTTGAAATGATTGCTGGACAGGTGATAACTTTCTTTTGGGAAGGTGTTTTTTGCTTTATCTTAAAAGACCCCTAAAGGGAGTATTGCCTTTGTTATGTGGCACATTTGATTATTTTCTTGAAGAAGCTGGACAGTTGCTGTCAGCTCTGTATGGCTGAAACTCAGAAAAAAAAAGGTCTTGAATAGTCAAACCCACATCACAAAGCACAGTTTCCAGGTGACCAGGAGGTTTTCACCTGTTCTGTGCTATCAGAAGAATGCAAAGTAGGTGGAGTAATTGCCCAGCAAAGCAGTTCATCACATTTATGCTCTAGTATAATAATCCTACGAGTGAGTGCAAAAATACAGATGGTAAATTAGGTCAATTAACAGGAGCTTTGTGTATCTCTTAAACAAGAGACTTTAAAGGCAGTAAAACATTTCAATAAACTAAATAATAGACAAAAGTCTACTTATGAGCTTTTAAGCATGATGCCTTTCCAGTAGAGTACTCAGCTTGTGTTAAAATGCAAATTTTGACTCACCACTTGGGAGAGCAGTGAAGACCAGAGGAAATACTAGAGGCAACTAAATGTATCCAGTTCATTAAAATACATAATCTTCTAATAAAAAGTAGCATTATCTCAGGAGGGTTGTATACTTTAGCTTACTTCTCTGTGAGGCAAGACTTGCCAAGACCTTCTAGTGATACAAGGGAAACTGGAGGAACACTTGCAGATCTTATTCAAGCCTAGACCTTTTAGGACTTATATAATTTTCATGTACTATCTCACTCTTATTGCAGTAAGTATCCTAGGGGGTGATTTTTAGAAATTGTTTTTTCTAATCAGCAAAATAAATGTGATTTTTTTTCTTATTGTTTCTGTCAAAAATAGACTTTGGAGACAGAAGCTCTCTCAATCTTAAAAAAGCAAAAAACTTTAATACTGAAAANTATATATAAAATATATATTGGATTTTGTTTTCAAAACCTGAAAATTTTAGGTTTTCAGCTAAAAATAAGCTTTTAAATAAAAGCCACACAATTTAGGAGGGTAACTTAAAAGTCAATACCTCAAATTCTCTAATAAAGACAGTGGAAGATGTCAGGTGGTCATACCATCTGTTGGTTAAGCTAAATGTGTATTGTGGGGCTTCCTCAATGGAGGGGTAACTGGTGTTCTGTTACTGCATCATGTTAGTGTAGTTTAATGAAATGCAGCAGCACTTCCCTCTTCTGTGCTTATGCAAAGGGTCTTACAAATGTATTTCATCCTGAAATTAAGTAATTTTTGTATCTTGTGTTGGCATATTCATAATGCCCTTTACAGGGACCTTAGTTCATTTTGCACTCATCAGCCTAAAGAAAAAAAAATCTAAATCTCTCAAAATCTGTCTTTCCTGTGAAATTTGCCCCAAAACCATGATACTAAATGGTTTGACAAGGCAGCCATGCACATCTTTCTGTGTATTAGTATATTGGCTTTCCTTTATATTGCAGCTGCTAGAGGATAAAATCAGTTCTTAGTGTTGATTTCTGAAACATCTAAAAGGCTACAATAAAACATAAAAGAAGAGAGATTGACGTAGCAATATCCCTTGATGTGCTTGTTCCTCATCCAATCCCTGTAGGTAATTACCTGTCTGAAGTTGTACAAGCACTTCAGTTTGGCTAGAGACAGCTATTGATTTAGAAATCAGATGTGCTTGGACTTGGTTAAAAAAAATAAAAAACCAACAACTTTTTAAATTAATTTTTTTCCTCAGCCTGCTGTGGCCATGAATAAGCATCATTCATTTTATGCAATTTCCATTTGAAACATTTTTGTACTGGGAATTTGTTTACCACTTGTGGCCTGCTAGTCTGAAAATTAGTTTTCTAACCATGCCTTCTAACCAAGCATTTGAAATGCTCCATTAAATTTTGTAGGGTTTTTTTTTAATCTATTGTTTATGGAAATGTTATCTGTCTGTTTCTATACAGGGTAACATGATGTATTTTAGAAGATGCAAAAACCTGAATTTTCATGATCTTAGAGTGTTTATTTTGATGATTTAATTTATTTTTTAGAAGGCTGAGCTGCTGTAAGAGCCACAAAATTAATACTTTAAGAGTTCTGGCCATGGAAAAATTCAATCAAGAAGTAAATATTCTTTTACCTTTTACCTTTTCTCTCCCAGGAATTACCCTTAGAACTGATTAAGCAAAAACTTGCACCTGAGAAGCTGAAAATGTTTCCTGTAGAAAACACATGTTGAGTGCAATTTTTAGATAAAAAGTCATGGGTCAAAGTAAAATGTGATTTATAGGAGTTAGCAGGAGAGGTAAAAAAACTGCTGTGAAATCAAGTAAAGTTTGGAAAGTAAATGTGCACATTCCAAGCTACACATGCCCCTAATGAGTCCCTAAGATTTTCTTGAGAATCTCAGAGAGATTTAATCCTCATAGGAATAGGGAAGTCACAGCCTGAGCACAAAAGGATGCTTAAAAAAATGTCTGAACAGTTTAATGGCTCCTGTGGTTTAAAAGTAGGAAATGTGGGCTATGTGATGCTGATTTCTACTGTCAGCTGTGGCTCATTACTGCCAGGAGCCAGGGGGTAGAGCTGGTGCTGCTCATTTGAGCCCATCTATATGCATTAGTCACCTGCAGACTGCGTTGGTGTGTTATCTACATGTTGCCTGGATGTTCCAGAAAATGCCTTTTCTTGAGTAAGGAAGCACTGATGGAAGCTCCTTGTGAGTAACCTTTTCTCCAGGAGCTTTGCATGCTTCTGTGCAGGGGGAGTGTTACTGGAGCCTGCAAGACAAACTCCTCAGTGATTGCACAAATGAAGGCAATTTAGGGGCTGGATAAGAGATGTGTAGGAGTGGAGATGGAGCGCTTCTGCACCTCTCTGACCTAAGAAACTCTAATGGGATTTCTTTCTTCCTTCCCCAGTTATTGGTTAAGTCTCTTCAGACCTTGTTTCATCCTCAGAAAAGTGTATGAAAACTATTCTTTTTCAAATATACCTCTGGAAATAAACTTTACCCCATTATTGTGGGGTTTAAGCCCAGCTGAGAATTAACCAGGCAGCTGCTTGCTGAACCCCCCCTATCCACACTTACCCCAGTGGAATGGGGAAGTAACACTTGTAGGTTGGGATAAGAATGGTTTAATTGGGGGTAAGAAAAGTGA